>PVLD010018947.1:0-37660 GCA_004027595.1 Dinomys branickii
AAAACACAGAATCCCACATAAGAATGTTACTTTAAAGAGGTAATGCTGAGCTGTGCTAAAATACCGAGTAAGTTGTTATTGTCTTCATATGAAACAAAATGAAGATTGCTTTGAATTAAAGTAATAAACTCAGATTTCACTTGAAAGCAGATCAGATGTAAAATCTGAATATTCAATAACAAGTGAGCAGAAAGAGTAATCCTTTTCTTTATTTTTGGTTCCAGTTAATGATACTAATTAAAATTAGAATTTCCACCATTGAAATTACCTGCAGCTGTCTGGCTCTTATTGCGAATGCTGGTGCACAATCAGGAATATTAACTTTGAAGGATCGTGGGACCTATATATGTGACTTTGACATCTTGAGAGAAGGCAGAAAATGATCTGTCCTACCTTTCCCAATTAGTTTTTTTCTTTTGCTGACAAGTATTTTTCCCATCACAACAAATTTATTTTTGCAAATAAAAGAGAACTAAGCTGCATTTGGCTGAATCAGAAACACAAATTGTCTCTTTTGCCAATATTTCTATCTATAATTTTAAATTAAGTCATGTCCTCTAATTTTGGGGAGTAATGATGGGACTGCAAACCCCTGTGACAACCCACAGTTCCTGAGCCTTGTAATCCAAGTTTGTTTATGGAGCTGTCTTGAATTTTCAGATCAGGATTTCACAGTTGGCAACAGACAGCAGGCAAATAGGCTTCAGGCTATAGCACCATCTCTTCCCAGCAGTTACAGTGTTAAGTTAGGAACAAACAAGTTCTTTTTAAAATAAAGAACTCCGACAAAATGAGCACTTAATTAAGGACATTCAAATCCCTTGATGCTTTGGCTAATTCACTTGTACCCTTTTTGACCTAAAATAAGCCATCTAATCCCAAACACAAGATTTTCTTCCAGGCCAGTGAAGCCATGATTTGTCACTCAGGTCATTTAATGCCACATATTGCCATTAGTGTCCCTAATGTAATGCAAAGTCATGGTTATGACATTTAGGGTTTGTGTGTAGGCAATTTAATGAGGAATATGTAATTTCTCTGCACACCTAATACTTGGTGTAGAAAGGTAATGCACATACCATTGCTACATCTCTTTATTATGGAAAAAAAAGAATGAGCAACATCTGCTTTGAATACGGTCCTAGGAAAAAAGGCTTGAGGTCTCTCTTTTGATTTCAGAGTGATCTGTGTAGGCCAAGTAATATTCAGAGGCCTATATACTTCTGATAGCACCATGGCCACTCTGGGAAAAATTCTATGGAAATGCAGATTAGGGGATCATAACTGCATACACATGTATACATTTCTCCTCCAAAGGTGAAAAAACATCTAGAGTAGGAAACAGCACACGTTTTTTTTTTTATTGTCTCTCTTTCATAAACAGTGGCAGCAAGAGGAGCTTTCATGGGGAGGTTTGTTTCTTCCAGCTTTAGCTTTGTCCATAGAACTAGTAGGAACCCTTCAGGACGTTGGTAAACAGACAAATTTACAATCTGGCCCCTGGAAAGCACTCCAAGCCACAACTCATCCGAGTTGCCTTTGTGATGTTTTCACCACCTGTGATGCCAGGGGCAGGAGGTCAGAGTCGTATGTATTCCCCAATGCAAATAGATACACACACACACACACACACACACACACACACACACACACACACAGAGGCTTGCTTTCAGGAGATCAAATTTTCCCCACTTGTCTGAAAGCTAAAGGCTTATTTTAAACCTTGGCTTCTTGCTTTGCTGATATGCCTGGGTATTTATCTATTTATCCCCTTTGCAAGCATACGCTCAGACTTCTCTAGACTGACAAACAGAAAAATAAACTCAGAAAATGAAGTAACATAACATAATCCTCCTGAGGCCCTTGACATCTGCCTTTTCTTTGTTATGTTTTTAACTTAATTTGGCCACTACTTTGTACAAATTTGCAATGGACTCATGTTTAAAATAAACAAAAACAAGGCCTTTTTATAAATATCAAGTCACCTGTTATAATATCCAGTTTTCTTTAGGTAAAATATATACTACATACATTCTGCTTAACACTCTTAGCTTGGGTCCATTATTCCTTGCCTGTGTTCATCAAGGTTATTTGGGTTAAACTGGCACAACAAAGAAAATAAACTCTATGTCTCACTGACTTGAGCAACACATTTATTTATTTTTATTTACTTCACACATGTGGCTCATATGGCTGCCCTGAGTAGCTCCTCAGGATGCCAGGCTAACTTTCTTACCCTCCCAGGAGAGCAGTCCCTAAATCCTTCCTTTAGTAGTGCTGTGGTACAGGGACAGTTCTCAGTGCACAGTTTCACACTGGTCTTTCTTGGGAAGTGATGGCTAAACAAACTTTTTTTGTTTTAAAACTATTAATTTAATGTCTGTCACAGAAACTAATTTTGAGAGCTAATGGGAAGGCATGGCACAGGGAGCAACACACTACATTATAAAAGTAATTTTTCTTCCCTGAATATCCAGGAATTTAGCATGTGAACTTTCATTTGGATATGGCCAGTGCAAACCACTCATTATTCACTTATGTGGTATATTTTTTTTTTATTTTAAAGAGAATTAAAAAATTTTAAAAACATTAAGAATGATACAGAATTTCAAAATAAGATAGGAAATAACAATAACAGTTGTCATGCTCTTACATTCTTATTGTTATCTTCAAAGTAGTTGTTCAGATTACCAAATATAGGCGTGCAAAATTGATCAATTATTAACTGTTCCTTCCAATCAACCAATAGAAATTAGTAGTACAATTATCTTAGCTCTCTCGTGTGTATTCATATATTTTTCCTCCCTCCTTTCTTTTCTCCTTTCTCTCATCCCAGTCGTTCTTTCCTTTTGAGCAGTTTCTTTCCCATTCACAATATCTACTGTACTTTTTGGATTTTATTTACTCTTTCAGCTTCTTACACTAGGGAGACAATACAGTGTTTATACATGTGGGTCTGATTTATTTCATTTATAAGTATGGTCTCTAGTTGCATCCGTTTGCCTATAAAAGTCTTGAGTTTATCTTTCTTTATAGCTCAGTAATACTCCATTGTATAAAAATACCACATCTTTCTTATCCATTGCTTAGTTGATGGGCATTTGGATTGTTTCCAAGGTTTAGCTATAACAAATTGTGCTGCCATAAACATGGGTGCACATATATCACTGTGGTATGCTGTTTTCAATTCTTCTGGAAAAATACCCAGAAGGAGAGTAGCTGAGTCAAATGGGACCTCTAATCCTAGTTTTCTGAGGAATCTCTACACGATTTCCACAGTGGCTGTGCCCTCTACACTCCCACTAACAGTGGAGGGTTCCTTTTTACCCACAGGCCCACCAGCATTAGTTATTGCTTGATTTGTTGATGACAATTATTCTTTCTGGAATGAGATGGAACCTCAGCGTTGTTTTAATTTGCATTTCTTGAGTGACCAGTTATGTTGAACATTTTTTCATATACTTATTTGCCATTGTATTTCCTTGTCTGAGTAGTATATATTCATCTCAGATACCCATTTTTGGGTTGGGCTTTGAATTTTGTGGCCTTTATTTTTTTAATTCTTTATACATTTTAGGCAGAATTCCTCTGTATGACGGACAGTTGGCTAAAATCTTTCCCCACTCTGTGGATTTTCTTTTTACTTTGTTGGTGGTTTCTTTTGATGTGTAAAATTTTTCACTAAGGTGAGAGCCCAGTTGTTGATTCTTTGAAGTATTTCCCATGTCGTTTGGTTTTTGTTCATGAACTCTGCCTATCCCCATGTCTTCAAGTTTTCTACCTACTTTCTCTTCCAGTAGATTTAGTATTTCTGTTTTAATATTTAAATCTTTGATCCATTTTGATGTTAGTTTAGTGCATGGTTATAGACATGGGTCTACTTTTAGATTTTGACATGTGGAAAGCCAATTTTTCCAGCACCATTTATTAAAGGGACGTGTTCCAGGGAGCATGTTTGGCCCCTTTGGCAAAAGTCAGGTGGCTGAGTGTGTTTGAGGCTGTGGCTGCGTCTTCTAATGTGTTCCACTGATCTTCAGGTCTGGTTTTGTTTTTTTTTTTTTTTTGCCAGTACCATGCTGATATTATCACAGTAGCTTTGTAGTACAATTTTAAGTCAGGGATTGTGATGCCTCCTGCCTTGCCTTTGTTGACCAGGATTGCTTTTGCTACTATAGGTCTCTTATGTTTCCAGATGAATTTTAGGAATATTTTCTCTAGATCTGTGTAGTATACTAATGATACTTCATTGGGATTGCATTAAATCTGTATAACAGTTTGGGGAGTATGGCCATTTTCACAGTGTTGGTTCTTCCTATCCATGAGCAAAGAATATCTTTCCATTTTCTGAAACTCTCTTCAATCTCCTTTTTCAGAGTACTGCAGCTTTGACTGTATAGATCTTGTACTTCCTTTGCTAGAGTTATTCCTAAGTACTTCATTTTTGGGGGGTGCTACTATAAAGGGTGTGGTTTCCCTAAATTCTCTCTGAGTGAGTTTGTTGTTTGTGTATAGTAATGTTATTGATTTTTGAATGTTGACTTTGCATCTAGCTACGCAACTGAATTTGGTTAATTTTTAAATACAGAAATCTTTTGGTGGAGTTTTGGGGGTCTTCTATGTAGAGCATCATGTTGCCTGAGAATAATGATCTTCTTTCTTTCCTGCCCTTGCTCCTTTTATTTCTCTCTTCTCGTCTAATTGCTCTGGCTAATGTTTCCAGAACTGTGCAGAATAGGAGTGGTGACAGTGGACATCCTTGCTGTGTTCCTGAATTTAAAGTGAAAGCTTTCAGGTTTTGTCCATTTAGTGTGAGGTTGGCTATTGGTTTGTCAGAGATGGCTTTTATCACATTGAAGTAAAGACCAATCTATTATAATTTTCCATAGGATTTTCATCATGAATCAGTATTGGACTTTATCAAAAACTGGTTCTGCATCTATTGAGATGATCATGTCATTTTTGTCTATGGCTCTGCTGACATGATGTGTTACATTTATTGCTTTGCATATATTCAACTATCCCTGCACTCCTAGGATAAACCCCACCTGGTCATGATGTGTAATCTTGTTGAAAATTTGCTGCATTCTGTTTGCTAATATTTTATGGAGGATTTTTGCACCTAAATTCATTATGGAGATTGGCCTGTAGTTTTTTGGTTTTGGATTTTTTGTGGGGAGGGGTCTATCTCTGGTTTTGGTATTAGGATAATACTTATCTCCAGGAATAAGTAAGGGAAAATTGCTTCTCTTTCAATTCCATTAAAGATTTTAAGATGTCTTGGCATTTAATCTTCTCTAAATTTCTTGTAGAACTCAGCTATAAATCCATGAGAATGTTGGCTTTTCTTTGTTGGTAAATTTTTAATTAAGTTTTCAATTTCATTGACTGATATTGGGTTATTGAGGATTTTTATATCTTCTTGATTCAACTTTGGTAATTCATATGTATCTAGGAATCTGTCAGTTTTTTGTGTGTTTTCCATTCTATGTGAGTAAAGATTTTTGAAGTAGGTATTGATAACCTTTTGAATGACGACAGGATCTGTAGTGATTTCACCATATATTTGAGTTTTTCCTTTCCTTTTATTGATAACACTGGCTAGGGGCTTATCAACTTTATTCTTTCTTCCAAGAACTCTTTGATTCATTAATTCTTTGTATTATTTTCTTAGTTCCATTGTATTAATTTCTGGTGTGATATTTATTATTTCCTCCCCTCTTTGGGCTTTGGACTTCACTTGCTCTTCTTTCTCTAGAAGCTGAGGTGGAGCATAAAGTTGTTTATTTATGCTCCTTCTGTTTTCCTGATGTGAGAATTCACCACTATAAATTCACCCTGAGGACTAACCTGTGTCCCACAGCTTCTGGTATGTTGTATCTGCATTTTTGTTTGATCGTACATATTGTTTAATTTCTTCTTTAATTTCATCTGTGACACATTGGTTTTGCAGGAGGGTGTTATTTATAATGCCAAATTTCCAATTTCATTGCACTGTGGTCTAATAATATGCATGGGATAATTTCAATTCGTTTGCATTTACTTAAGCCTGTTCTATGGGCTAGTATGTGGTCTATTTGAGAGAGCATCCCATGTCCAGCTGAAAAGAATGTGTATTCTGATGTTGGGTGGAACACTCTGTAAAGGTCTACTAAGTCCACTTGTTCATAGCAGAGGCACCCAGCTGTGTGAATGGATCCACACAGCATGGGTGCTGCTTATAGGTTAGGAGGGCACATGGCACTGCCCCCAGCCCCCACCCACACTATGAGCTGGCCTGGGTGGGGTGAGTGGTGTGGGCTGGGCACTGGGCTCAGCTCAGCTGTGGCTGCAGTTCAGCTGAGTCTCACATGACCAGCTTCCCAGCCCACTCCCACCCTCCATCTGCACCTGGCCATCCTCCCCTCATGCTCTTGGAGATGAGATGCCAGTTGACCTGGGCATTCCTTGGTGCCACCCCAGCTGGAAGCCAAGGCTTTGGGAAGAAGGGTCTCCCTGGGAAGGCATACAGGAGTGTGAGAAGTGTTTAAAAAGTCTTAAAATATTCAAAAATAATAAAATAAATATAACACTGCTACTTTGCAGATTTGTACCTATCACAGGGGTGTCTGGAATGTACTCCCATGATGGGTGAGGGATCACTGTATTTCAGTTTGGATCATATTAGGTTTTATTCTATGTTATATGAGAGGTTGTTTTTCTTATATTGGTACACTTACATGTAATTCATATATAATGATATATTTAACAAGTATAGTATCTAATATGTAATATATAATTATATGCATCAGAAACCCATATATGAGTACATCATTCTAAACACACCAATAAAGGCTAAATACTGACCATGTCTTTGTGTTATATTTCTGTTGGAGTCTACTTGCTTTCATTTTTTGACAGAATATCATTTTCATTGATTTTCTGTTGCAGTAACAGAGTACCTTAGACTGTGGAAAGATCAGAGATTTATTTTGGCTGAAAGTCTGGAGGCTAAGAAGTTAAAGACCATATCTCTGGCCTCTGGAGTTCTCCTGGTGAGCTCATGTAACTTCACCTCATGGCAAAAGGAAAAGGCAAGCAGGGACACGTGTAGGGGACGAACACGAGGGGCAGCCATTGAATTTATATATATATATATATATATATATATATATATATGTATATATATATATATATATGTATGTATATATATATATATATATATTCAATGAGTCTACTATTACTCCAACACCAAAACCAGACAAAGACACTACAAGAAAATTACAGATGCATATTTTCTTAACAGGGGTGTAACAACCCTCCACAAAATACTAATGAACCAAATCTAGTAACACAAAGAGAACTAACCCTAACTAAGTGGCATTTATAGCCATAACACAAGATTGATTTGAGTTCCTAAAACCAACTAATGTGATACATCACATCAATAGAATGGAAAACAAAAACCACATAATAATCTCAATAGACACAGAAAACTTGACAAACTTCACTCACTTTTTGTGATGAAAACATTTAATGAACTAGGAGTAGAGTGGATCTTAGTCTGATAAAGGGCATCTTTGAAAAAATCCAAAGCTAACACTATATTCAGTTGTGAAATTCTAAATGTTTTTTCCTAAAATCAGGGGCACGGCAAAGATGTTTACTCTTGTCATTTTTACTCCACATTGTTCTAAAGATTCTAACCAGGACTGTTTGGCTCAGAAAAGAAGTAAAATTATTCAGATTAGAAAGGAAGAAGCAAAACTATCTTTGTGATACCATGAACTTGTATACAGGAAATCCTAAGAAACACACTGAAAATTATTAGAGCTAGTCAATTTTCAGGAAATAAGATCAGTCAATTTTCAGGAAACAGGATGGATACACAAAAATCAGTTTGATTTTTATACACTAGCAATTAATAATCTGAAAATAAATTTTAAAACATCCACTTACAATACTATCAAAAAGAACTAAGTACTTAGGATAAAATTTATAAGAACGAGTGCAACACACTCTGAAAAGTATGAAAGGGGTTTTCTTGTTTTTGTTTTGTTTTTTTTTTAATAGTAGCAAAGATTAAACACAGGGCCTTAGCACTGAGATTCACCCATGACAGTTTTCTTTTGAAACAGTAATTCCCTAAGTCTCCAGCTTTCAGGCTGGGCTTGAAATTGTGATTCTCTTGTTTCAACCTCTCAGAGTAATTGGATTACATGCTTGGCAATTAAAAGATAAGTTAAAAAATCTAAATAATGGAGAAATAGCCTATGGTCATAAGTCAGACTCATAAGAACACTTAATATGATAAAGATGGCAGTGTTCTCCAGGACCTATAGATTCAATGCAATGTCCATTAAAAATCACAAGAAATTGACTTATTAAAATAGGTATCAGCAAGCTGATTTTTAAATGTTTATAAAATAGCAAGATACACAAAGTGACTTTTAAATACTCATGAAACAGAAACAAATATATGACACTCAAACTTACTGCCAAAACTTACTACAAATCAACAGTAATTCAAACAGTGTGGTACTGCCATAAGGATAAAAAACATAAAAATCAATGAAATAGAATTGAGAGAGTCATAAAATATATCCATGAGCCTATGATCAACTGATTTTTGATCATTCAGTGAAAAACTATCAGCCTTTCAATAAATAGTACTGGGACAAAAAGATAGGCACATGCCGGGTAGTGAAGTAGGACTGCTACCTTGTACATACACAGAAATGAACTCAAAACTGATCAGATGCTTAAATATATAAGTGAACATAATAAAAAGTTTAGCAGAAAACATAGGAAAAAAACTTTTCTGACTTTGGATTTGGGAATGGATTCTTAGATATGATGACAAAAGCATGCCCAACAAAGAAAAACTTAGACTTCAATTCTAAAGCCTCTGAATTTCAAAGGACACTATCAAAAAAGTAAAAGGACCAGTCTCAGAATGGAAAAAAATTGAAATCTGATCTAGAAACTTATATCTACAATGTATGAAACACCTTCATAATTGTAAAAATGATGGTCCAATTTGTAAAGTGAGAGGAAGGTTTAGGTTTTCTCCAAAGAAGAAATACAAATAACCAATAAACATATTTAACAATGCTCGATCTCACCAATTATAAAAGAAATGAAAATCAAACCCACAAAACAATGCTATTTGAGGCTGGGGATATAGCTCAGTGGAATAAGCGCCTGCCTAGCAAGCGCAGGGTCCTGAGTTCGATCCCCAGTACCGCCAAAAAAACAAAGGAACAAAAAAACAATGCTATTTGATACTGACTAGGAGGTTTAGAATCAAAATGGTAGAAAATAGCAAGCGCTGACAATGTTGAACTTCTGTAAAGAACAGAATACTCTCAGGCTGGTGGCAGGTTTGCAAAATGATGCAGCCACTTTGGAAACCGATCTGAAAATTCCTCAGAAAGTTAAGCATAAGGTTACCACCACTTGAGCCGTCAATTCTCCTCCTAGGTATCTATAAGAAAAAATAAAACCTATCCAAGCCTAAATGTTGAGAGTTGCATTATTCATAATAGCCAAGAAGGTGAGAACAATCCAAATGTCTATCAATTTATATATCAATAAGTCTAATGTAATTTCCACAGAATATTATTTGACATTGAAAATGAAGTGCTGCTGCATACTACAACATCAATAAACCCTTATAAACGTTATGCTAAGTGAAAGAAACCAACCACAAAAGACTCTGACCATATATTACATGGTTCTACTTAGACCAAATATTGTAGGCAAATCTATAGAGACAGGAAGCACATTAGTGTGTGTTGAGGGCTGAGAAGGGGAGAAAGATGAGGGTAGTAGCTAGAGGGTATAAATGCAGCTGGCCTGCTCTCCACATGGTCAACACTCAGCCCTCATCAGCTGCAAGAAACATGAGTAATTTCAGTTTTGCTGAAGAAAGGCATTGTACTTTCCACTTTGCCTTCTGAGCCGTGAAGCAAATTCTCCCTACTTCAGCATCAGTGTCCATGAAGTATAGACTCCTGGTACAACTAAGGGGTGAAATGAGCTTAAAGGACAGCTGAAATATTACTGAGGATAAAAGAAAGAGACAAGTTCATTATTTCCCTGATAGAGCTGAGTCCTAATCAACAAGAAAATTTCTCTTTAAAGAACTCCAGTGTTCTCTCCTTTTCAGCCTCAAGAACTTTAACCTCCTAGAAATAGAGGACAGAGCAGCAACTTCTCTGTATTAGGAAAGCCAAGTGTGTATGTGTGAGTGTGTGAGTGAGTGTGTGAGTGAGTGTGTGTGTGTGTGTGTGTGTGTGTGTGTGTGTGTGTGACTGAAGATTGAATCCAGGTCCTTTGCACTGATCTACATCCCAAGTCCTCTTTTATTTTTTATTCTGAAATAGAAATTCGCTAAGTCACTAAGTTGCCCAGCCTGGGTTCTAACTTACTATCTGGGTTTGAACCGCTTGAGCCTCCTAGAGGGCTGGGGTCACAGGCATGCACAACAGGCCAGCCTGAATAGCCAATTGTTTCAACAGGTGAAAGAAGCATTTTTCTTCTGCTGTTAACCACAGTTATTTACCACTGTACTCAGTATTATTTCTAACACATGATATTCAGGAAAGAAGACATAAAGAAGAATTAAATCATGCAGAGAAACAGAAAGTGATTTTTACCTAAAACTCTCAATGTTCCTGCCACTTTCCCTGGAAGATTAATCTCAAAAACTACTTAATTATTTTCCAAGGCAGAAAAAGATTGAAGCCTGTGAGTGAGCAAACGAGTGAGGGAGAGAGAAACAACAAATTATATTAAGAATGTATCATCCCCACAGCACCAGCCGCACACCTCTAGCCTTGCCCCACCCCCAACTCCTGTCCTGCTTCCTCCTGCAAGTATACCTTTGCCCAGAAGCTAAGAGGCAGCAAAGGCGTTTGTAGCTAAAAGACTCTCATAGTTGGAAGTAAGCATTCTTTCCATTCTTTACATTTTTAAATACAGCCGGCTCAGGCAGGAAGACCAAAGAAATGAGCTGCCCTTTTATGTTATGGGGTGAGTAATAGTGGACAACACTAAGACAAAGAGGATTTTCATTGCCATGTTTTTTTGGTTTTTTTGGTTGTTTTTTGTTTGTTTGTTTGTTTGTTTTAGCCTTTCTTCTTCAAGGAAAAGTTCCAGTCTGCTAACCTGTGCATGAACCATGAATAGTGCCTGGAAGTCATCCCAGAAAAAGAGAAAAGTGGGTAGAAAGCATCTACAACTAAATAGGCCTTCCGATCGATAGGCAAGCTTTGGCAAAGTGGCTGGAGGGTCTCATAGCTCTATCTGTTAGTAGAACCTTAAAGTATTCAGGAAGCTACTCCATGTCCCATGGAGGCACTATTAGACTTCCTTTAACACATTGTCAAATTACTCATCTGTAAAATACAAGGAAATTAAAAAAAACAAAACAGAGTAATAGGCAGATCAACAGAGTGATCCTGAATCCAATTCTTGCTTCCAGGAAGTGGAAAATAACAGGAAGGCATATTTTGGTCCCAGAAAATCTGTATTCCTCCTAAGTAAAACCTTAGCACCAGATTTCACGGGGACAGAAAACAGCAATAGGTGAGTACATAGTGCCCTGAATCCCAGAGGGAACCCTCTGCCAAATACCACAGGGTCAGGTCAGGAGGGTTGTGTTGACTTTGGCAATGTGTCCCAGTACATCCTCCCTTCCTTCTATCGTAAGAGTCCTTGTAAGAGATGCTGTTAAGGCAGACTCGCTCATAAGCCAGCAAATGCCGTGGCCGCGTGCTGTCAGCTAATTCGCCAGGAGCTGGTTCATTTCCCATCACCCGTGCATCTCAGCCGTCAGACCAGGTGAATGAGTCGCCACTTGGAAACCAAGTATATCCTGTGGTGCCTTTGCAGACACTACACACACTGCAGCCCTCAGCTTCTGAGGACAGAGTCGGGAGACAGAGAAGCAGACCTCCCTCGGGGCAGGAGAGGGGAGCTCCTAGTGTCTGCTGAATGAGATGAGGTGAGTTTACTTAAGCCAAGACCGGCAGCAGCTGCTGGTCAAGAGTTCAGACTCCAGACAGATCCCTGTGGGTTTGAATCACCTTCTGTTGTGTGGTTTATAAGATCCTGCGGTTGGTGTCCAGTGTCTCTGCACCGTGGGTACTTGTTTGCAAAATCGCAGAATATTCCACCTTGCCCCACAAAGTTGTGTTGAAAATTAAATGAGCTGTTGTACATGGCACAGGGTACAGCCCTTAGTACACGCTCAATCATTGCTACTATAACAATCCCATTACATGGGGGGATTATTTAAACAAAAAAATTTCCCCAGTCCTTCCTGCTCTAAATCCTGCCTCCTGGAGCACATTCAAGTTTCAAATGTTTTTAAAATACAAAGTGGGGTGCCACATCCAGGAGGCAGAAAGCCAGTGATTTTTTCACCTGGCAGAGGTCTCCTTTGTGTGCCCTCCTCCTATGACCTTCCATGCAAGGCCTTGGCCTACAACTTCCAGTTCAGCAGTAACAGGAAAAGTAAAAGAGAATTTTGGACACCCTTCTTTAGAGTCACTAAAATTAATTACTAATTTTTTTTTTTTCTTGGTAGAAATAAGGCAGAGTATGCTGAGCAGTTCTATAGAGGAGAAAGAGTATCCTGGTCTGATCTGGAAAAGGGTGCGCTCTCTCCAGAGAAATCATGGTGCGGAAAGAACAACAGCAACAGCAGGTCCACTGGTCTGTAGAGGAAACACTGCCGGAGAGTTCCAGCACCCACAGGCCCACGCAGAGGAAATAACTTCCAGAACTTCCACCTTTGAGGTGCTCTCCGCTTGCTGCGGTGCCTGTCAATCAGCCCCTTGGACTTGGGGGAGGTAGCAGGTGGGGACACCCTTCAAATCCTAACCTTAAAGAAACTCACTACTGAAAACTCTGGGCAACTCTAAAGTCAAACTCAAACCGCCCTGGGCTGCATTTAGACTTTAATTCCTGACATTCTGTTCAACAAAATCCTAAGATTAAAATTCCACAAAATCCTATTGGTCTGGGATTAAATACTTGGGTGGGTACATTTCAGTATTATTTCATATAGAGAAATTATACAACTATAACAGGAAAGAAGATTAAAATATGGGCAAGTAAAAAAAGTATGAAGTGCCCCCAATATCTTCTATGCCTCACATTTAATCTTTATGAAACAGTAAAGGCAGCATTGCTTTCTGTGTTGTACAGAGAGAGCAGAGGTTCAAAGAGAGGCAAAGTCAGGCTTCAAACCAGGCCTCCAAATCCTGCCCTTTCCAGCACTTTTACCACAACAATTTGCCTCCCTATTATGTTACTGCAAGCGGGACATTCTTATTCTTTTTTTCTTGCATTTTTATGGCCCTTTTCTCACTTATAAAGTGAGGAGATTAGAATAAATCACCTCAAAGTTACTTCCCAGCTCTGTAATTTATTAAAAAGAGGAACCTTCCTACAAGGGAGAGCCTGAGAATAACAGGATTCTTTTACCATTTGGAAACTCCCTGTCCCCTCACTCACAGAGGAAGACAAAGCTGTGATCCGTGGGGGAGCTGGTCATGGGCTGAGAAACCAGGCAAGTGTGAATTCTAATCCTGGTGCTGACATTGACTTCCTCTTAATCCTCAGAGTCACTTTGTTTCTGAGTTTCCATCTATGCAACGAGGTTAATAGGACTCATCAATCTCCCAAGAGGGTGTTCAAGTCTGCTCAGCGTTTGTAAGGAGCTAAAGCCTTATTTCTGAGAGCTTGAGGTGATTTTACACAGGGGTGCCATAAGACATAAAAACCATGAATGCATTGAGGCAGGCTGTTGAAAACTATATTAAAAGTAACAATAGCATGTGTTCCCAAAAATGTGCTTGATTATTTAGAATGTAAAACTCATTTTGAAAAGCAATAGTTCATTATTTGTCCAGTTATCGAGCGACTAAAAACTATGTAGCTAAATCCTAACCTATCCAAAGGTCCACAGAAATAAAAGTTCTAGAGCAAAACCAGACGTTTTAGGGTTTGGCAACCAGAAAAAACAAAAACAATATAATGCAATTTCCTTTTACCTTGTTTTGCTAATATTCTCTTTACCAACCAGATTTTAGATTAATTGGAAAGTAGTCCAGTCTTTTATAGCCTCTTTTAAATTCTCAGAGTTTTTACCCTGAAAAAAATATTCTGGAAGAAACAGAATCATCTAGAACTTTCAAAAATGCTTGAGTTTGAAAGGGTGAAAACAGCCAAACAAGGCAGGAAATCTCTAACTCCCATATTTGTCAGTGAAGATAATCAATCTGCCAGGCGAACCTCATGTCTCCGTGCTTTTTTATGGATAATTTGTATATATGTATTTGAATATGTATGTTGGTGCATGTGCGTGAATTTTTCCCATACATTGTTATCGACATGCTCTCAGATTGTGCAGCTTTAAACATCAAACACTTTTATCTAGCCTGTCAGAGAAGTGAGCAGGAAAGACAGCTGTGAATCTACATCTGCATGTCTCCCACTCTGCAGACAATGGGAAGAGGAATTTTCTGACGCTGCTCTCACACCATCTTACTATCACCAGAGACTGATCACTTCTGCACACTGCCTTGAGAGCAATGAGACTCACTTTTGTGTGGGTCTTCCATATCATTTTTTTCCAGTGCTTAATTGAATTTCCGGCAGCCTTTCTCAGACTGTGATAAATCAAATACCTTCTTTTTCCCACTCTGGACCCCACTATGACATCACAGTAGCTATACAAACCACAGAGGGAAGCAAACAAAAGAATATTTCATTTTCTTTCATTCAATAAGGCTCCATTTTCTGTCCCACTACAACCTTTGACCCCTCTCCTAATGGCCCTGGTCACTCAAGGGCAGAAGTTCAGCCATAGGTTAGGCCTGTGTGTATTTATGTCGAGGAGAGGTCTGTTTGCACCCACTTCCTGTTGTCCATGCCTGTGTGAGGCAATAGCTCTCCCAGAGATGAGCCCTGAGATGCTGCCTGCCAAGTGAGCTTCTTCTCGTAAAAGAAGAAAGTTACCATTTTTCCTTTCTTCTCCCCACTCACCAAACTTGCCTTTCCTGTGCTGAGCTGACATGGCCCAGTGTCCATTTGAGTCCGCTGAGGAAATCTATTCTGCATTGCTGGCTAATCCCCTTCCCAGTTTGCATTTCCTAACATCTTTATCCTGTGTATCCTGAAAGCTGCATTAAAATTGTACTTTTGGTTGTTGTGTTGAAATATTCAAAGCTAATGGAAAACTACACATTACATAAATGAGGCACCATGTAAAAGCAAAATATATGACGGAGATTCTAACACAAATAAGAAAGTCACAAAATTTCTCCTATTCGTCTTTTTTTTCTCTCTTATTTTGTCATTCTGCCCATCTTACCTGCTACTGCTGAGCTCTGCCATCTTACAGTGCTGCTTCCCGGAAACAGTCTAACTGCCACTAGCATTTGTGCTAAGTAGCTGACAGGTTCTAGGATACATCCCAGTACACTGCTGCACACAAGCATTTATTCATTCGTGTACGGGCGGATGCAGCCATCTCTGCTGCCCAACTATGCATGCAGCCGCTTCTCTTTCTCTTCCAGACAGGCCCAAGTTCTAAAGAGAAAATTTGGTTTGGCCGCAGCCTAGGGTGAGACAAAGCGTGGATGAAATCTGACCTAGAAAGGGCACAGGATTCATGGCCTATCATAAAGAACTGTAGGACATGTCCAGGACTTCATCTCCTACCTCTCTGAGGTCATCTCTCTTATGGGTATCTCATGAAGGCATTGCACACGTAACATAATAGTGTTCCAAGGAGCCTTGTCTCTCACATTCAGTTGGTCTTTGAAGGATCCCACAGGAAGGATATTAACTTGATACCTTTCCAGAGACACTTGCTCTCCCTCCTAATTCTCTCTTCCTCCTTCATGGGGGTATGACAGGCTCTAAGACTTAGCAATGGGTATACAATTAACTACTTGACCTCTGCTCAACTGTACAGACACAATGTGTAATGTTTCCTTTCCTCATTTCCTTTTTTGCTGCCAGAATTCCAAGTTATGTGTGTCTCTCTGTTGCTCAATCTCGTTTTGTCTTCCCCCACATGGTGTAACAGATCACTACAGCAGACCGTTATGGATGGGCCCCAGTGTGGGACGACTGCCCCACCAGGGCAGATGAAAGACCAACTTGGAGTAGTGCCACGTTCTGTCTACCAGGGGCCAAATCCGGATGCTACTAAGGAAGATATTTTTTTTTTAAACCCATAGGCACTTAATAGTGGAATGTTATACTTCCCAGTGCCAGCTGTTCATAAAATTATAGGATGAAACAGGAAGATTTATAATCCTTGAAATTGCATCCATGTCTGTGTTGTCACAAAGGTACTCCTTACCATATGACCCATGCTTTTTGCAAGGTTCCAAGGAACCCACCAGGGCATTGAGTCCCAAGGGTTAATTTCATTTTGTCTGTTTACTTCCTATTAAAGCAAGAGATAAGACACAGTGGAATACTTCACTTTCCTCCCTTAGTTTTTCTTTGACCTATGTTCTCTTCTAGTATGATTGGTTGTCTCTAAAATATGTGATTCTTCACCACAGAATGGTTTAGCATTTCTTACTGTAAATTTTCCCCATTTACTTTTTAAATCCAAACTATCATACTTTCTTTGTCTAAGACGACTGTCACTGCCTTCATTCTAGTTTGTACAATAAGCATTTTTCTAATCGTATGAATGTTTTTCTCATGTCTAGCTCAAGAACTTTTGCCAAAATACAAATATATGGGATTTAGTTCTTTATACATGATTTTCCTCTAATGTCAGTAGAAAAATAAATTTACTATGTATTTTTCCCACAAGGCCCTCTGTACCTGTGTAAGGAACTTACGAACCAGAAATTTCTCCTTCAAAATATAAATGGCAGATCTCACATATTTAAGCGATATTGTAAGAAAGTTAATAAACTGGATTTTAGATACAGACAGTTACCGTGGAATTCTGCAGAGGACTATTGAGAAAGAAGACAGTGTTCAGCCTGGAGCGGAATAAAGTAGCTTCAACTGACTTCATGGTGTGTGCTGCCTGAAGGCAGAGCTGTACAGAGTTGTAGGGACTTTCACTAAATGAAGAACTTTGAAGAAGCAAGAAAAGGATAGGAAATCCAAGGTCAAAGTCATGGACAGTAGCCTGACTAATTCCTAAGATTAAAAATGGAATGTAGAAGTCCACTTCCAAAAATCAATAGCATTCCTATACACAAACAACAAACAGACTGAGAGAGAAATTAAGGAAACCATACCTTTTACAATAGCCTCCAAGCGATTGAAATATTTAGGAATCAATCTAACAAAAGAGGTAAAAGATCTATTCAATGAAAACTATAATACTCTGAAAAAAGAGATCAAAGAAGATTTCAATAAATGGAAAAACATTCCCTGCTCATAGTTAGGAAGAACCAATATTGTGAAAATGGCCATACTATGAAAATTGTTGTACAGATTCAATGCAATTCCCATCAAACTACCGTTAACATACCTCACAGATCTAGAGAAAATATGCCTCAAATTCATCTGGAACCAGAAGAGACCCAGAATAGCAAAAGCAATCCTGAGCAACAAGGACAAATCAGGTGGAATCACAATCCCTGACCTGAAATTATACTACAAAGCTATTGTAATAAAATCAACCTGGTACTGGCTCAAAAACAGACCTGAAGATCAATGAAACAGACTGGAAGATGCAGTTACAACCACAAACATACTCAGCCACCTAATCTTTGACAAAGGGACCAAACAAGCTCACTGGAAGAAAGATAGCCTCTTTAATAACTGGTGCTGGAGAAACTGGCTTGCCTCTTTTTTTTTTTTTTTTTTTTGGCGGTACTGGGGATCGAACTCTGGACCCTGCGCTTGCTAGGCAAGCGCTTATTCCACTGAGCTATATCCCCAGCCCCTGGCTTGCCTCTTGCTGAAGACTGAAAATAGACCCAAGTCTATCACCATGCACCAAACTCAAGTCAAAATGGATAACAGATCTCAATAAAAACAGAAACACTAAATCTATTGGAAGAGAAAGTAGGTAAAAATCTTGAAGACACAGGAGTAGGCAGAGAGTTCGTGAACAAAAATCAAACTGCAAGGGAAACCCTTCAAAGAATCAATAACTGGGACCTTATGTTACTGAAAAGTTTTTGCATATCTAAAGAAATTACCAGCAGAGGAAAAAGAAAACCCACAGATTGGGAAAAAAATCCTAACTGGCTGTCCCTCGGACAAAGGCCTTCTATCTAAAACATACAAAGAATTAAAAAGCTTGAACCTGTCCAAATTCAAAGACCCAATCCAGAAGTGGGCATCTGAGGTGAATATACACTTCTCAGATAAAGAAATACAAAGGGCAAATACATATATGAGAAAATGTTCTACATCTTTAGTCATTCGAGAAATGCAAATTAAAACAACATTGAGATTTCATTTTACCCCAGTAAGATTGGCCAGCATCAAGAAATCATCCAATAACAAATGCTGGCAAGCCGTGGAAAAATAGGAACTCTTCTGCACTGCTGGTGGGAACGCAGACTGGTGAAACCACTGTGGAGATTGGTTTATAGATACCTCAGCAAACTATAGGTCTAGAGGTCCCACTCAACCCAGTTATTCCCCTTCTGGGTATTTTCCCAGAAGATCTGAAAACATCATGTCACCGTGATATATGTGCACCCATGTTTATAGCAGCACAATTCGTAATAGTTAAATCGTGGAAGCAACCCAAATGTCCATCCACAGAGGACTGGATAAAAAACTGTGGCATTTTTACATAATGGAATATTATTCAGTTATAAAGAAAGACAAACTTGAGGCTTTTATAGGCAAATGGTCACTATTAGAGACCATACTCATAAGTGAAACAAATCAGATGTGCATGTGCCAACAGCATATTGTATCATTAGTGTAAGAACCTGAAGGTGGGAATATAAATTGAGAGGTATGAGAGGAAACTGCTCAAAAGTAAAGAGCTATAGCCATGAAGGAAAGGAGAAAAGGAAGAGAGGGATAGCTATGTAAGTATGTATATATATGCACGATGGCTAACGTGGTTGCACTATTGTCTTATATCGCTTTAATGCAAGGAATAATCAATGATTATTTGTTTAATCAATCTTGTATGTTTATGTGCATTATCCTGAACATACACTTTGAAGTTATCAATGTGTAATACAACAACCATTGTTAATCCCCTGCCGCCTTATCTGTAATTCAGTTTTTGTACTGTTCTTGTGCTACTTTGTGTCTGTTTGCTGTTTTTGTTCCTTTACTTTTAAAATAAAATATAAAAAAGAATAAAAATAAAAGAATAAAAATGGAATGTAGAAGCATTACACGTAACGTGATCTAAATATCTGTTGGTTCAATTATTTGAAGACCAAATTTATCATAAAATGCATTCTATTCAGTAAAGAAAGGACAGAAAAAAGGGAAAGGGAAAAACTTTGTATTTTCAGAAATCTAAAGAGAGTTTCCAGATAGGATAGACAAGTAAAAGCAGAATTATCTACTACTGACTACTACTGTATTAGCATTGACCACACCCCAATGTTCAAGTCTTAAAGGAAAAAGATTATATCAAAGATACACGTCACAGTTGGAAGCACACACTGAAGCCAGGCTAACTGGATTCAAATCATCATTCTGTCATTTATTAACTGAGTAACTTGAACAAGTTTCTTAATCTCTACAGTTCTCAGTTTCCTCTTCTGTAAAATGGGATATGTACTACAAAAGGTTCGTTATGATTATGAGACCAAAAAGAAAATATACATATTCTAAAACAGTTCCTAACATATGACAAACACTAAATAAGAATTTACTGTAGTCTGGAAAAGACTAGGAGGAGGAATGCTTCTATGCTGCTAAGAATATAAATTAGTATAGCCTTTGTGGAGTCAATATAGAGCATCCTCAAAACACTAAAAATAGAACTATCCTATGACCCAACAATACTACTCTTTGTTGTATATCCAAAGGAATTAAAGTCAACCAATTATAGGAATTCCTGCACAGACTTGTTTATTGTAATACAATACAATTCACAATAGCTGAGATATAAAACCAATAACAGATGAGTGGATAAAATATATATATGTATATAATATACATTATATATATATATATATATATATATATATATATATATATATATAATGGGATGTTATTCACCTAGAAAGTAGAACAAAATTATGATATTTTCAGGAAGATGAATGGCACTTGAGATTATATTAAGCAACGTAAGCCAGACTCAAAGCATGTAGCATTTTCCCTAATATGTACACTTTAAAGGATGACATAAAAGAGATTATTACTGGACAAGGGGAAGGGAATAATAGAGGGGGAAAAGGTATAAGGGAGGATAACAGGGAGATAGATGTGACCAAAATACATGTACGTGGTATGAAAATACCACACTGAAGCCAAATATTTTGTAAAATTAATAGGCACTGATACGAATATTTTTCAAAAAGAAAACTCATATATATTGAGCTTCAGCCACAACTTTTCTTCATTCTCCCCATGTAGGTCGCTGGTTTGTTTCATTCCAACTTCAACATCCTTTAGTTAATAAAAACATAATTAAACCTCAAGAAAACAAAAACATGGAAATGATAGTGAGTTTTTCACATTTGTGTTGAATAGATGATATATATTTTCCTAGCCTCATTTTCATTAAAGAAACACTACAAAAAATTTAAAAATTATTGTTGCTTTTCTTGCTGCTGCTATTGTACACAACCAAGAAGTAGGGAAGAAATTTTACCATTTTGACCTTTGGAGATCCAATTTAAGAACGTGACTAGAACTGTGAACAACTTGGACTGCACTGGGAGCATGGACAAAAGGAACAGTTGCCAAAGAGGGATGGGAAAAATAAGGATGCCTTCAAAGTAATCCCTGCACGGTTCACAATGTTTTCCAGGGCTGAGTTCAGACAGACCTTATATCCCACGTTGTTGGGACTTCAACTCACTGTAATGGCTGCTGTACACGCAACTTACAGCACGTATTCAAGAGCATAATTCTACCACCCGCCTGGAAGTCACTGAGGATGCTTGCTGTTTCTAATAAACTTTTGTTAAATCAGACTAGGTCTAGTTCTGAATCTTTTACTGCATTTACCCTTACTCTCGCTTAGAGGCAGACATGATTTTGAAAATAAGAGGCGGGTAGAAAAGACGAATGATGTGATAGGAACAGCTTGAGCAAAAGCAGAATAAAAGGAAACAGGAAGGTAATTTCAGAGAGCACAAGAAACGTAAAGGACAGAAGAAAATGGGCTTGGGCAGATATGATGAATGCCGAGGTGAGAACACTGCACTTAGGGCAGACAGTACAGGAGGGGATGGAAACCTTTGAGGGAGAATATTTGAAAATGCTCATAGTATAGAATCAAAACATTTAGGAGTCAGAAGACCTGTTCTCCTGCAATTTCTGTAACCCTCAGCTTCCTTGATATTTCAGTTGTTGAATAGATACGGAACTTTTGTTAAGTGTGAAACATTCCAAAAGTGTTAAACAAATAACAGCACATGTACAATTAAAAATTTATAACAAAAGACCTGTTCTGCACATCCTAACTCTAACATGTAATAATCAGGATCTCATCAACTGGATTTCCAATCCATTTAGTGAAGGACATCCAAAAACTGCACCAAATGTTGTCACATACAGTCTACAGGTTATTGAACTCTGAAGAACTTTGTTTAAGATTCACTACCACTGGCCTGGCAGTCATTTTACTTTTTTGCCGTGAATAAACAGGTGAAGAAAACATGACAAAGAGTGATTGATTTCCTATACTGCCTGAGAAATTAATTGCATATGAGAATGGAAGAAATAGAAATGCAATATACAATGATAATCAGAGATATGTTATCTTGTTTAATTATAATCAATTCTTGCTTTATATGAATAGAGATTTAACTGATAGGCTGATTAATTCTTTTTCAGTTTGTGTGTTTTCAAGTGATTGTGATTTTTTAAAGTTTCTTTCTCCCTTTCTCTTAAGAATTCCTGGCAAGTTGACATACATATGGTGAACATGTGGCCTATCCCTAATTGACTTAATTCAAAAGAGGACCCAGGGGAAAGCTCTGAGCATTATCTATTTGAGAGCTTTGGGGAATGTTTATTCCAGAGCGAAGGGTAAAAGTGTGATACCATCAGAGTTGTGCAATTGAAACAGTCTGGGCATTACCTACACATGATGGGAAGTATCAGTGGTGTAAATCATTAGGATAATTTTAACTGCAAATCTCTGAGTTGCCAAAAAATAAAAAAGTAAGGATGTTTATTTCAAGAAATGTTTTTTTTTAATGGCTTGTATTAGATCCTCCCTTATAAAACAGTTCTTCCCCAGGGGAAACTGCATTGCCTAATTAACCAGCACCCCTCCCCCCCCATTTAGAAATCAATGTGCCTATATTCCAGAGTGATTCTGTTTGCCTAATGCATCCTCCACCTGATAGAGGTAATTCTGAGGCTAAACTGCTACGGAAGAGAAGGCACAATGGACTGCTTTCCTTCCCTACAAACTGCCATAAATAAGACCATGTGTCTATTGTCTGTTTGCTAAATGGCTCCGAGATGATAGTAATCCAGCTGCAACAAAATGAAAACCAAATTTAGTACACTCTCTGTCTCGTCCTTGCTGGTTGGACTCTGACAATAGAGTCAGAACACAGTACTTATCATTAGCTGGTGATGAACTGATTCACTTGAAGCTTATTGGAGTCCTAAATATTGGATCACAGGACTAAATCATAAAAATACAACATCTGGTTATGGCACTTCTCATGTTTTTATGCAGTAATACCTTACACTCTCAGGTTATTTTCCTATGTGACACAGATATGTCAATACTTCTGTATCAGCCATAGGAAATTAATATTTGATACATTTATATTTAATATGCATAATTATAGTCATTATAGTATATACACATATATTTATAATATATAAAATACATACCTGGCTTTCATTTCTTATCTCTTTAGCTCTTACCTTGACACATAATATCTTTCCCATGTTTTTTTGAAAGAAGGAATGATATGGTGAGAATTTCCCCAGCTTATATAAAAAGCCATGCATAAATATATATACAGTAGTAGTGGTACTAATGCTATACTACTGAAGTAGCTAATGAATCAGCTATACTATTGAAGTAGCTACTTTTTATTGGACTTTTGCAAAGCCTAAGCCTTAAAGCGAACGTACTTTGAACTAAATATTTTCTTTCCCTGATAATAGTTGTTCGAGAGAAGCCTTGATATTCCCCAGATTATACACCAGGGAACTGAAGTGTGAGGAGGTTTAAAAATGTGCTTAAGTACAAACAGGTATTGATATTGAATCTAAATAATCTTTTTGTAACCACCAAACTATTTCACATCAGGTGGGAGAACACATTGCTATTTCCACGAGGTCTCATCGGAGGAGCTCAACACTATTTTTATTTGAGCAGTATGTTTTTACTTACCCACTTGTTCTTTTTTAACCTCTTTTCTCTTATGTAAATGACACTATATTCATAGATGATAAATTAAAAGGGATAGGAATGGGGACCTTTGATTTTGGAAGTGGATTGCAATCACAGTGAGACAGAAGCCAGGAAGTATTTTCAAAATGCCCTTATCCATTTCCATGTGCCTAGGAAAATCTCAGAAAAGTTATTATTGCCCCTAACTACCAATCTTTGAGTCATCCTCAAATCCCTTGCAATGGAGCACAGTTGTCTTTGCTTTGCTTCCAAAAAACTTATAAATTTTCCATTAGAAACTCATATTAAGGAACAAGTGCTGGAGATCTGTTCTTCAAATATCATCCCCAAGTACATTAGTACATTTGACATCTTAGAAGCACACTATGGCACACACCAGTTAACCTATTCACCATTAATTTTAAAAATTTCCTTCCTGAAGCTCACATGAACATAGAACCAAGAATAAAAGGCGAACTGACATATTTCTCTGTATAATGATAGTATACTTTGTTCTATACCATGGCACTAAAAGAAAGAGAATGAATTTGAGTATTCTTTTAGGTCCAAATACTAGTTCATGTATATACTTTATACAATAGGACCACAAACACTACTAGTACCATTCCTCAATCAGCTGGAACTTCAAGCTCAGTAGTTCCTAGAATCAAATTCACAATTTGAACACAAACTATATACTTCAACTTTCTGCATTGCTGTGCCAAAATGACTCTTTAACATAGTAATAGGAAAACTGTAGACTCATAGTAGAGCTGCTTCTGGATATCAAGGGTGTTCATCATTTATTTGAGAATAGAAGAGGAAATGAAGCCCACTACTTTTTAAAAGTCATTTTACAGACTCCCCTTTAAGCCATCTCAGTTTTCTCCCATGAACATCTTGTCCCCACATGGTCAAAGTGATCATCTATTGAAGAATTTTCAAATAGCAGAGTCTTAAATATTCTTTTTCAGGCCACTCTAGCACAATTAAGCTAGTCCTAAACTGAGGTTTAAAAACATAAACACTGGACACACATGTAACAAATGAGAAGCATATATTGAAAATTGTGTTTTCTATTATTGTGTCGTATTTTAAAGGGAGCAGGACAGGACTGTTCAGATACAAGGGGATTCACACCACAGAAGCTAGTTATCCAGGTGAACATACTCCTCTTGGTGGGGAAAAACAATTCCAGTAAATATTTGCATGGTGAACAATTTACATTCTTCCTTTCCCATAAATGTCTCTACCTTTCATCAAAGAGCTACTTGTCACCTGCGCAAATTGCAGGTGTTGAAGCCAGGCCTGTGACCCTGAAGGACATCCTTGCTGTTTCTGAATGACCTATACATCCAAAAATGTGCCCTACGTCTACAAACAGTGGAGCTTCTGAAATTTTCTCTAAAGAACACAAAGCATACGCCACGCAGCTGGCTCACACATCACCCGTGGTGTCAGGAAGCTGCTCTCTGAAGTGCTCTGCTTTTCTGATCAGGAGACACCTGTCATCCTGGTCTCACAGTGAGGAAAGCTGAAGCTGGATGTCAGTAACTGGGCTCTGGACCTGACTGGGCCACCAGGAATGTGCGGGTGTCAGCTACTTCCATTGTTTCTAGGCCTCTACTCCTTGCTGGAAAGATGAGGGCATTTTATTGCAAAAGCTTTAAAGTCCTTCCCCAATCCAGCCCACCTGCAATTATATGATTTCACAGTCAAAGAGGAAAGCTTCCTTAGAGTTCTCTTAGCATTAGATACCTTGGAGAGTATTTCTTGGCAGAAAATTATTTTCAGTCATCTTTTACTTAGAAATCTGAGCACATACCCAGCCCCCCCCCCATCAAGGATCTGTTACAAACATTGTAAACTACCACATACCTTCTACATCCATAGCCCTCCACTGGCCAGTACACAGAGTATTACACTCAATTTTGTAAATTTGGTTTCGTAGATCCATAACAGATATAGGCAAGGAGGAAAAAAGTGGACTAGTTTTGTGGCAAGAAAGAAGTGGTGAAAAATAGAAAAATAGAAAAGAACTATTTTTGCCAGAGATGGTGAGACATGCCTGTAACCTCAGAACTCTGGGAGGCTGAGGCGGGAAAGTAGCAAGTTCAAGCCTAGCCTGTCCAACTTAAGGAAATAGTGAGACCCTGTCTCAAAACAGAAAATTTAAAAAGGGTGGAGATGTAGATCAGTGTGAAAGCTCTTAGTTCAATCCCCAGCCACACACACACACACACACACACACACACAACTATTTTGTCTGCTTGAAACTTCCAATCTAAGTGAGTGGGATCCATTGGCATTGGATACCCTGCAAGTTATATGATGCAGGCCTACCCAGGATCCTCAAGGAAAATTTCCTGGAGATTTTCAGGACCATGTTAGGCCAAGGTGATTTACCACTTCAGCCGGAAAATGATCCCTACAAGGGATTACGCTGACCAGGGTCAAGCTGACCCAGATCTGAGAAGCAGCTTTGTTTAAAAACTATGCACTCAAAAGGGTGCCACTGCTTGAACCAGGGACTTCACGACATGCCTAAATCATGGTAAAAATAACAAGATAAGATACAATATTTTCATGACAAGTTGCACTTAAAGAATTTTGCTTTCTCAGTTCAAACTGCACCAAATAAAACCCAGAAGCCATCTCAAATAGCTGCTTGAGATGTTTTACTTTGTTTTATTTTAACATTTTCTTCAGTATAGGAAATACTAAAGGCCTACAACAGCCTGCAAATTCTGATTTTATCCAAAATCACAGAGTCTGACATTCTGGAAGCTCCAAAAAGGTTTTCCAATTTCAGTAACAATGCAGAGCTACACACTCTGCACCTGTAAGCCCAAAGCGTGAAATGGAAACAGCCAGTGATTCATCCGCACTCTGTTCAGAACTGTAGATCTCTCCCAGGACACCAAGGAGCCAAGCGCTGTTTCTGTGAGCTTTCTAACACGAGATAAATATAGGCGGCAGAGAGCTGAGCAATAGCCAGGATGCTTCACCCCTCAAAAGTACATACTGTTTTATGGTTAGAAGCTTTTAAATGTCCCATGGCTCTAGGAATATATGTCTTCATTAGGGCGCATTAACCTTTCCCACCTGGATCTTTAGTCCTTTCCGATACACTCTGTGAGGTTACTCAGATCTCTCTGCTCAGAATGAACCTGCAGCCCACACCTCCTGATCCTAATTTTTTCCGCCTAGCCCTTCCCAAGTTTACACTTGGTGCTTCTATGGTCTGCCCTCTCTCTCTCTTTCAAGTCTTAGCACCTCCCAGTTGTCCTGACAATACCTTAGTGTAGCTTATTGTCCTGGCTTGATTGTTATTTTCAACATATTTCACGCTCAGAAGTACTCCATTGGGGAAGATAAATTAGACGGTCACCCTCTTTGTACCTTGCCTTCTTTCCTTCTGTCTTCTTTCACACCTATTTTTGAGCTTCAAGCTATCACCTCGCTGTGAGTGCCTACTAAGTTATCCCTCTGTCCCTGCGCTCCCTCCCAAGCTCCAAAAATACAGTTCCGTTCCCATGCTCCATTTGAGTCTTTCTAGACTCTAGAAATAGCAAATCGTCATCTGGCCTTCTTGCTCAGAATACTACCCTTTAGCACTTTTTATTTTTGTTAAAGACAACTAATAAAGCTCAGTATCTTAAAGTTTTCTGCCGGTGGGATCATGTCGTTTCCCCATTAGCTCTTCTAAATTAGGAGAACTCCAAGTCCACCTTTTCTTTTTCCGTCCTCCAGAAGCACCTTCTGCTCTAGTCTTTCTCCTGTTCTACCAAAAACTTATTCACAGCTTTGCAGAAGTGAACAGTGATTCCAGAGGCCTACTAAATTTATTCAAATCCCTCAGCCTGGTTTTCAAAGCCTTACAAAACATGGCTTCCACTTAGCTTATTGATATTTCAAAGTTTTGTTATTCATTGGTTCTCTCAACATTTAGTAGTAATCAGCCTTGGGTTCTAAAATAATTTCACATGACCTTATTTAACTATAAGACACACTGAACTAACAGAATTTATTCTTCCAAACATTTTTGTTCCTTGAGATATGGTTTCCAGATACAAAGGACATACAAATTACAGCTGCAGAGGGTAACTGGAGGTCATCTGGTCAACCCCACCATCACTGGTGGCTGACTCAGAGAACATCCCTCTCACTGTCTGCTGTCACTACCACTTCTGGTTGCTGTGAATGTCTGGTCCAATATCACCTGGTTTCCCTAGAACCTCCTGATTTGATTAGCTCTTTAGATAAATCAGAAATATGTTAATGATTAACATATTAGTGTTAAGACAATCATTTGTCCACCATGACAGAGGAATTAGTGTATAAGGCAGGCTTTATTGAAAATCTTTCAAACTCTGGAACACTTATAATGACTACTTGTTTGGTATACAACTTTATTTTCAACTTTAACTGTTTTTGCTTTTCTAAAACAATTTTTAAATGAATGTCTTTCCCCTTCCAAAAAATATGACATGCTCTATTCTGAGAATAGTCTGTATTTCTTACCCTTTTGGTCTCATGTGTGTCATTTCTTGTGCCTGGCATGTCCTCACCTCTATTGCTACTTGCAAAGTCTACATTCTTTAAGGACCTTTTCACCACTTCCTCCAAAGGCCTTTTCTCTCCGCCTTTTCCCAGGTAGCTACAGCTATTCTTTCATCTCCACTTCCACCGCCATTATCATCATTCAATACTTTCAGAGTTCTGTAATGGCCTCTGAAGGTTCCACTTCCTTTCAATCACAGCCAACTCCAAATGCACTTACTATAATGCTTCCAAATTGATCTTTCCAGACATGAACCTCATCATAGCATTTCCTAGCATAAGAGCTTTTAATGATTCTCTCTTTTCATAGACTACAAAAAAGTCCTTCTTTTCCCTCCTGTCCACCTGCATAGCACCACCTAAGTTAATCTCTGATGATAATTCCCCAGTGACACTATCTTTGATCATATAATTTTCTCTGCCTCTCCATTCCAGAAACAAAATGACTTTTCTCTCTGAGTACTACCAAGTCATGCTTCTATTATTTCAGTTATCACAGTACATAATATATTTCTTGCTTAGACTTTTTCTTACTAGAATATAAGTGTTCAAAAGATAGAAAGTGGGAGGTGGTTATGGTCATAGGCTCTGCAGAAATATATAGGGCAACCGTACCTCTACAACTCACTAGCTACTACTATAATAATGAAGCACACCAGACAGCCACAGATCCCCAGCTATGTACAACAATCAATTTTTTTATCATGCGTCTATGGATTGAAATGTAGTTTTACTTATGTGGGTCAACTTTGCTGATTTTGCTATGCCTAGTCACACATCTTTGGTCAGTGCAGGTCAGTCATAGACATCTCCAGATGAAATCATTTATTTCCACTATCTAGTTCCCTCTTTCACCTTCAGACTTGCCTGTACTCATTCTTATAATGGAGGGAGACCTTTAAGAAATTGCAAAAGTATATGAAGTATAATAAAAAAAAAATACTGTGGAGATTTAGAGTTTGTTTTTAATGTGTTACAGTAGAAGACGCATTCCATTAATCCCCTCCAGAACACTCCCCCTCATTGTAAACACACTTATCCCACCATTCTTAGAACTTTCTGAAGCAGTTCTGGAAGTTCCTTTTTATGAATGTCTTTCATTACACTCTCCCGGTTGCCTTGATGTCTTGACTTGATTCAAAATGTTTACGTTTCCTTTTTTGCTTCATTTACTTTTGGGAAGAGCCAGAAGTCACGAGGTGACTGGTAGAGTAAGCTAAGGGGACACACCAGGGTACTCATGAGTCCGCCTTTCTGCTGGATGTCACTCAGGAGCAGCATACACCATATTTTTTTATCATACTTCATAAAGATAGTCATGAAATAGGACTTCCAAAACTAATTGAGGAAAGGTCAAAGAAAGTTGGAATAAGTATTTCCAAAGCAAGGCAAAGTGTTTTGAGGGAAACGAATGCTAATGTGTCTTTTGTTGTAATACATTTTTTCAATCAAAAACTTTGCTGTACTTTTCAACCATCCATTGTACCTGACCTCCTGAGACCTAGCCTGGGAAGCAGCACAGTGTTATAGTGGACATAGCCCATGTTTCTTTTTTTTTTTTTTTTTCCGGTACTGGGGATCGAACTCAGGACACTGCGCTTGCTAGGCAAGCGCTTATTCCACTGAGCTATATCCCCAGCCCTATAGTGGACATAATCCATTGGGCAAAGCGAATGTATCACATATTCAAAGAGAGGGGAAACCGACTGAAAATTTTAATGGGAGAATCCACAAAGACATAACACAAAAGGTGTGGATGACAGGAGCCTTTTATAGGGGCCCATTTTTTGGAAGGTTAAGCATGAAAGTTTTAAAAATTTATCCTGTTTTTATTTTTATTAGTACACAGATGCAGTACATAATGTTTACATTCCTTGTGGGGAGTTGGAACATGTACATGACACCCCCACATTCTCTTCTCACTCTGTCCCTTCCCCTTTCCTCACTCTCCCTCCACTGCTTGATTCTGTCCCCGTTTGAAAAAGATCTATGCCTTTACTTTCTGTTATCTTCCTTTTATGTTGCTCTTTATTTATATTTGGTTTTCTTAAATGAGAGGAATCTTGCAATATTCAAGCTGTGTGTCTGATTTATTTTACTTAACATTATGGTCTCAAGGTGCGTCCATTTTCCTACAAATGGTTCAGGTTTACCCTTCTTTATAGCACTCCATTGTGTATAATACTTTTGTGTATAAATACATTTATGAGTGTGTATGCACTCATCTACTGACAGACATTTAGGCCTCTTTCAAGATATAGCGACTATGAATTGTGCCACTATAAATACAGGCATGCCACTTTGCAATCAACCTGTCACATACTCGGTTCTACAACTTTGATGACTCTTTCCCTTTTATGTTCACTGAGATATAATTGATCAATAAAAATCATACATATTTAAATTATACGACTTACTGTTTTGACATATGTATAAGTTGAGAAGAAAACACCACAATCATACTAGTCAGCACCTCTATCAACCCACATTGTTGCGTTTTTGTGTGAGAATATTTATATCTACCCTCTAAGCAAATTTCAAACAGACAATACAGTACTGTTAACTATAGTCACTGTGTTATATATCACACTTCTAGAACTTACTCATCTTGCCTAACTGAAACTTCATGTGGCTGCTGATAAAAAGTTCCAGAGAAGTGGGCAAAAGAAAGAATCATAAGAAGTAGATATCAACAAGATGACAGAATAGAACTTTCTAGCATTCATTTCCCCCTGCACAAATATCTATTTGCACAAGTATCTATACACAAAAATACCTTCACAAGAGCTAAGAATACACCAGGTGAAATATTATAGCACCTAGATGAAACACAAGAATTAGAAAATATACACTGAAAAGACCAAATAGGACAGCTTTACATTATCCATGTCCCAGGCAGGGAAGCACAGGGACAGATATCCTCTGGTGAGGAATGGATCGGAAAATGAGCACCTGAGATTTTCTTGTACATCACCTTCCAGTCCATCACAGCAAAACCTGCTAGCAGCCAGACTTCAGGTCAGTACCTACAGACTCAACCTCCAGCCCACCCCTACTACCAGGCCTATCCAGTGACTCTATGCTCTAGACCACTTCCTAGCACTCGCTGGCTTCAAAAACCATCCCTAGTCATCAAGCTGGTATCAGTCCTAGCCATCAAGCTGGCATCACAAACACAGCCACATAGGCTGTACCCACAGATAAAGGCTCCAGCACCACACACATACATACACACACACACATACACTCACAACACACACACTCACACACACACACACACACACCATCACTACCACCTGTTTAACAATAGCACAGAGCCACGCGAACCCACATAACAATAGGTCTCATATCCTACCAGAACCAGGTCATCACACCTGACTTCAGGCACCAGTGTAGCATCCGTGAACAGATTGTAGACCTTCCCAGGACCAAACTAGACCCCACAGCTCTCTCCTGCAGACCAACCTATATCATCCAATGCTGACCCAGGATCCAGATTTACTCTAATAAACCTCAACCTTGTCCTGCCCCTGTAAATCCAAGTTCCAGCATATTCTCAAGGCTCCAGAACCTAGGTTGGTCCTCATGGACTTAGCTTGCAGGCTAGCCCCTCCACACTCAGACTCAAAGCCCACTTCAGCTCCATGTCAACCCCGAAGACTTGAGCTTCGTGGTCCCTTTAGGTATCCAGGCAAACCTCTACAGTCCCAACCAGCAGATTCATCCTGATAGATCCAAACCCCATGATCAAACCTGTGGTTCCAGGTGCCAGGTCCACCCATCTGCTGATTCAGACACCAGGAAAACCTGCCTGAGTACCCCAGCAGTACTTCCACTTCAGACCATGCCAGATGGCCTGCCAGAGGCTCTAAATGGGCTGACTAGAGAAGGGGATGCCAGCAAAACATATTATATAAAGACTAGAATAACTCCATACTTCTTCAGATCTGTAGGCATCAACAAAAGGCAACAAGAAACATGAAAAACCAAGGAAACATAACATTACTGTTATGGTTGATACATTGTGTCAACTTGGGGAATCTGGAGGTTTAACTGAGTGATTCAGCAGGAAGCCAGGGTGCTTACTTTATATACATCCTGAGCCTGTGGAAGAGGAGGGCATGGAGATTGTGTGAGAGCTACATGCCCCCTGGGTTGGGGCAGGCTGTTTACAATGTAAGGGAAGGAAAGAGGCTGCTTGCAGCCATTCCTCCCTTTTGCTGGTTGTTTTTGCTGTGCTCTGCTGCCCTGAACAGTTTGCCCTCTGAATTGTGCCACTCTGCCTCAGAACCAGGCAAGTATGGACTGAAACCTCCACAAACTGTAAGCTAAATAAACCTTTCCTTCCTTCATTTTGGGCGTTGGGTATTTTGTCTCAGCAACGAGAGAAAAGTAACCAAGACAATTGCCAATGGAACACAATAATTGTCAATCAGCTAACCCCAAGTATTCAAAATGATTGTTTTAAGAAAGGTCAGCAAACTTCACCCTAATACAGACAACTCAATAAAGTAAACAATAAATGACCAAATCAAACAAATATATACAGTTACATTGTTAAAGAGTCCTCTGCTCTCATCTTGTTCATATCTATTTTTTATATTCAATCACTCTGTTAAATTAAAGGTCATACAGAAATTCAGGAGCTAAAAAATATAATGAACGAAATTTAAAAATTACACAGAGAACATCAACACCAGGATTTATGAAGTAGAAGAAAGAATCTGTGAACTTGAGAACAGGTTATTGGAAAATATATAATGAGAGGAGAAAAATTATAAACTACATCAACAGAATGAGGGATAAAAATCACATAATCATTTCATCCAATCTATCTTGGTCAGATGCTAGTGTTCTTATTTTATCATTATAGTGGTTTCTAAACCTAAACCTTTCAGTGAACTCCCAGGGGAGAAAAACTTACCAAAAATAAAAATTCAAGCTACACAAACTCTAAACAATACTTTGAAAATCAGGGCAATTTTAATTAAGAACTTTGTACATTACATGAATGAATGGATCCTAACATAACTTTTCTTTGAGTAAGATTAGAATGATAGTTACATAGGATAAGAACTGTCAGTTATTCAATCTCAAAGAATAAATTATGTGGCAATATTCTGAATATTATCTACAAGGACACCGGTACCAATTTTATAATATAGATTCATTAACATCATATTCATTAATGTAATATTAATATAATAGTTACTAAAATAGTATTAATCCTGTCCCCAGAACTGTATACATCACACTTTCCACTTATGAAAAATGTGTGTGTGTGTGTGTGTGTGTGTGTGTGTGTGTGTGTGTCTTACAGTAAGGGAAGATGGGAGGGGCTAGGGGCTTTGTTTTAAAATAAACAAGTGCATGCATATATGTGAAAATATAATCTAGAATAATATTATAAAAATAAAACATTGCAGACAGAGTGTGATATGGTAGGAAAAGAGGTTAAAGTTAACAGTAATTGAAGATAATTATAGTTAACATCGATTCAGTGCTTAGTACAATGTAAGCACTTGTGTTAGTCATCTTTCTGTGACTGTGCCAAAGTATGTGAGAAAATCAACTTAAAGGAAAAAGATTCACTTAGGCTCACAGTTCCAAAGATTTCAGTCCACGGTCTGCTGGGTCCATTACTTTAGGCCTAATTAAAACACCGCATCACCGAAATGGGAATGTGTGAAGAAGGAAGCTGCTTGGTTCACCATGGTCAGGGAGCAAAGAAGAAATATGGAGGAAGAGGCGGGGAACATGTACACCATTCAAGGACGCCCCAGTGACCTCTGCTCTCCAACCCGGCTCCGCCTCCTGAAGTTTCCGTCAGTTGGTAACAACGCATTAACAGACTAAGCCAGGGATACGGTCAGAACCCTCAGGATCCAATCTCTTCCCAAAGTGCATCTCTGACCTTTGCTGCGTTAGGAAACCAAGCAACTTGAGAGCACGTTCCAGGCTCAAACCCTAACAGCACTGTCATAAGTGTGCGTATGGCTGGATGGACGCGGGCATACGCCCATGTGATACTTACAGTACTTGCAGATGACCTACCCGTGCTCTTATCTCATCTAACAGATAAAGAGCCTGAGGCACAGAAAACAGGTCTCTTACTCAAAGTTTGCCTTGCTAGTAGGTGGCAGAACTGGGAGTTGCCCCTAAATTGTTTGCTTTCTGAGCCTGGGCATATTCCAGCCTGTCGGCCATAAACATGACCTAGTATAATTAAAAAAGAAAAACTGCAGTCAAGTGGAAATATTCAATGCTCCTCACAACCGTATTTTTATTTTTACCTTATTATCCAAAATATAAATTTTCAAACATAGCCACTACAGTCTCTCTTCACCTGGAGTGTAAGAAATGAAAGCGAAGTGGATGAAAGTACAGTTGGAAAATTCACTGTACTCAAAAAACATTTTCTGACCCTCCAAAAGGGTTAAGATGCAGTGATTTCAAATATATTCAATGTTTTTTCTTTAATTAACCATTTTAGAGTAACAATATGAATAAATTGGAAGAGTTTCAGTAATGAGTGATAGGCAAATGTACATAGATCTAAATTATTGAAAAGGATGAAAATAACAGTACACTTCAATGTAATAATCACTAATTATCAATTGTACTAATAATGACAGGAAAATAATTCACTGTTCTTTAAATGGCAATCAGCTAACTTCACTTGTAACGCATTGCATCAGTGTCTTTTCTCTCTTAGATTGCTTTTCCCCCTATTGTGGAAGGACATTTTCTTTCTGATTTAGAAAAGGTCATTGAAGATAACAGTGTGTAATTCAGCAACCATTGTTCATTTCCTATCACCTTGTTTTGAAATTCTGTATCATTTTTATTGTTTTTGTATGGTTTTATTTTTGTCTTTGTTGCTGTTTTCTTTTCACTTTTAAATTTTAAAAAAATGTCATTTTTCTTATGGATGATAAACCTTGATTTTTGAACTGTTGCTTACCTAGCCATTAAAAATATTCTGACAATCGGGTGGAAAATGAAAAATACTTGTTCTAAATATTACATGAGACTGTCTGTACCTTGAGCTCTTCTAATGGATGTAGAAATACCAACACATAGAAATAGATCCAGGTATCTAGTACTGAGACACCTACAATTCAATGAATTTAAAAAGTTATTAAAATTGATATTTAAAGTCATTACAACCCATATATGGAATAGCCCACTTAATTTTATCAGTTCTGGTTACACGGCTGGAATGGTGCTCCCATTCCTAAATATTTTACATTGAACTATCACAGTGATTCCCAAGCCAATGGTTCTATGTAATCTCACAGCTTTATATGGTAATTTTTTTTTTTTTTTTCCGGGACCGGGGATCGAACTCAGGGCCCTAGTGCTCAGCGGCAAGCACTTAGCCCACTGAGCTGTACCTCCAGCCCTATATGGTAATTTTACCAATTGACTTGCTTTTTGAAAATAATGTGGCAGCATGAAAAACATATAAACATCCAGGTATATATATTTTTATGACTTCCACTCGAATGGATGTGTATATCAACTTCGAGGCTTCTATGAACATTCTTATGTAAACAAACAAGAAGTTTATGTTATAAAGACATTTTTGAAACTAAGATACCAGAATGTTGTAAGTCTAAAAATAAAAATCATTCTGGGATGTCAAGCTTGATCCATGTCTAAAGCAACCTTTATGTCCCATAAATGCAGTAAGCTCAGAGCCGTAGGCACGCACTGACACCCAAGACCAGTGTCGATATAGGCAACCCTTTATGTCTACTCTGACTTTGGCTTGTGCAGCTGCTATTTTCTCAGTGTTGTCTCCGGGGCAGTTTCCTGTTGCCATAGCTGATGGCCTGCCCACGCCTGCCTGGCCCTTTCAAGTGTCAACACTCCCAGGCTGGCTGCAGTGGTCAAATGCTTGTTAATGAGATATAGCAGCTGGGTAGGGGTGAACCACTGAGATGGATAAAGGAATGCCGCTGGTGCAGGAAGCGATGCCTTTTGAATCTTTTCAGCAGGGTGAAAGCTTTCAAATCAAAGAGGGTATGTTGTATTCATTAATAAACCCAAGTTCCCATGCAGTCACATTAAAGCCAGCAGTTTAACTTTGCATCAGACAGGTGAATTTCCCCCAGATTTTACTCTGAAAGACAATGAACAAGAAAACAAGACTTTAGCTAGGGATAAAAGCGGCACTTCCTCCTCTGTGGGGCTGACTGGGCTGCTAACCAAGCAAAGAATTGTTGCATTCTTTTCAATTTGTCCTTTGTCTGTGTATTTGTGTATGTGCGTGTGCACACTCGTGTGCATGTTCCAAAGCTCATAGCAACCACCCTGGCTCCTTTCTCTGGAATCTTTTAGCCTGAGCATCTTTTTCTCCTTTCTTTTAAAACCTGATTATCAGAAATAGAAGTAACAACTTAACAGCTTCTTGTGAAGAAAAAAAATCAAATAGACATGACTGCGGGCCTCTGTCTGAGATGGAATGTATGCCTAGCCTTCTATGCTCTCTGAAAACCTTCCCCTTCTCCTGCACTCCAAGTTCTGAAACACGTCGAAGGAACTGCTGAGTCTTGTCCTTCCAGCAGAGAGAAGGTGGCAGCAGCAAAACAGTGACTCATCGGGAACCCCTGCCTCTACCCTGGCACCCAGGAATATCTCTGTGTTCTTCCTAGCAGCCAGTCCGCTGCCACATCATGGTAAAACTGGGTATGAACCAGTGCCCGCAGTACTGCCTCCCACAGAGTGGAGGGACCCACAGGCAGGGACCTCTCTGAGCCTTGCAAGCAGCTCAGGCCTGCAAGCTTCTGCCTGTCTTCCTCTGCCTCTGAATGTACTGGATCTTAGTAGTTACTTAGAAAAGCAAAACCCCAACCAGTACAAAATCATCACCATTTCTGTGTAAAACAAAAGAGAAACCTCACTCCCCAGAACTGAATATGCGATTTCGGCATTTGATCCACTGTGCTTTTTGTTCTTTTGTTTGCTGCCTCCTCAAACTGCCTCCACATTACGTTGTGTTCTCTCTTTTCTTGGCTTCTTTTCCCTTTTTTTTTTTTAACTTGAAAATGAAAATATTCTAAGTGACAAGTAAGTAGCCCCTTCTCAAATAGAACCTGCAATAACATGCCTGGATTACATTAAGGAATGCTGGAGGGGATCCCAAAAACCAGTGTTTCAACAGTCAACTTGACAGAATCCTAGAACACCATTGAAAGGGCTCCTGTTACCTAACTGACTTAGAGCTAATCAGTGTAATCCGCACGACAATACATTGTCTGACTCCAGGAACCTGCTGCCACAGCCAGCAGCCAGGGGTGGCAGGCAAGAGCCCCTGGGAGTGCCCAGCTGCTACCCGGTTCTGTCCAGGAGCTGCCCTTTCCTCCGGCTCTGCTTTTTTTTTTTTTTTTTTAAATTTTTTTTTTAATTTTAAAGACAAAAGAGTGGAGACACATGAACCAGAACAAGCCACAAACAATATCGAAAATACAAAACCATACAGAACATAGTAGGGAATTAGCACTGGATGGATGCTGTACTACATAATGTCACCTTCACATTAGTTGTCACACAAACATTAAAGGAAATACCAAACTATAGAGAAGACAGGAG
>PVLD010018948.1:0-37662 GCA_004027595.1 Dinomys branickii
ACATCTTTTACTTTGTGTGTGTGTGTGTGTGTGTGTGTGTGTGTGTGTGTACACTGGGGACTCAACCCAGGGGCTCCAGAGCTACAGTCCTGCCTAAGTCTCTACACTACCCAGGCTCAAATTTATAATCCTGCCTCAGCCTCCCAGAGTGCTAGGATTACAGGCTGTGCCACTACACCAAGCCCCTGGGTGAGATTTTAGTTGAGAACAAAGACCCTCTCAAAGAAGCAGAATAACCAAGCTCTTGCTCTTCACACTGTTTTACCTTGCCACATTCCAGCATGCAGAAGATCTCCATTTGGCTTCCAGGCTGACATCCTGCTATTCCACAACTTGTGAAAGATTGGGGACCTTAAACCAGTATAGCTGGCCTCAGAGCAAATGCTGCTTTCTTTCCTGCTTCCCCCTCACACAGTCAGTGTGCAGTTTTTTGTTTTGTTTTGTTTTGTCATTAAACTTTCACTGTGTAAATCATAAAATGATTCCAGGTTCCTACAACTTGGTACATGATAAGCTTTCAGAAGAAAACAACTGTCAGAAAAATGACTTGCAGAGCACCTGTGGAGTTAACACTCCAAACTGGCATGACAATAGCCACACCCATCACTCACAGCTACCCGCAGACCAGCCCACCCACCTGCCTGCCCACCATTCATCCACCCACCAGCTACTAGGAAGCCCACTATCCACCTGCTCCTCCTCCCCCACATCCCCAGATGTCCTGAGTCCTACCACGCAGCGGGCATTAGAAAGGACTGGAGTGAGTCTTACCACGCAGCAGGCACTGGAAAGGACTGGAGGTCCTTAACAGCTTCCTCCTATGCATCACTGGCCAGCTCTCTTCCTTTTAAGGATTCACAGCTCTCACCAACACCGCCAACCGTGGCACATCCAGAGCTGGCAGGCCCCTGGGCCCTTGTGCATGGCTGGCAGGCTTATGGCTCCACTGCCTGGGAGCTGCACGTGACTCCACCCTTCACAGCCGTACCCAGGTTGGTGTCCCTGCTGCTGGCTGGTTTCTTGATCCTGCCACGCCAGAGGAAGCACAGGAGGTCATGAGCAGTGGCGGCAGTGTCAGCAGAGGGTGGGAGGTGACAGCCAGAGAGGCTGCCACATGGAAGCGCCCCAAGGGATCTGCTGGATGGAGCTGGAAGCCAGAGGAAGGAGCCTGGGGCCACAGGTGAGCTTCGTCGCTCAGCTCAGCACCATCATATGCTAAAGTACTATTTCTGTGCCAATGCTGAACTTAGTAGCTGTATTTTTTTAACATTTTTTGCAGTGCTGGGGATCAAACCCAGAGCCTTCCTTAGGTATGAGCTCTGCCCAAGCCCTACAGTGTGACCCCTAGAGTCATAGTAAAGGTGATAAATGATGTGACCCAACTGCCCCAGTACTAGTACTGAACACAAGGCCCTTCCTCAGACCTTCAAGCCCAGGCCTTTTAAGACAAGGTCTCACAAAGTTGACCAGGCTGGGTTAGAATGTGCAAACCTTCTGCCTCAGCCTCCCAGAAGGCCGGGATTACAGGCCTGGGGCTACAATGCCCAGCTTTGGTATATATTTTAACAGGAAGAATTTTCATCCCGTTTTAAAAAACATACTTACAAGGGGCTGGGGATATAGCTCAGTGGAATAAGCGCTTGCCTAGCAAGCACAGGGTCCTGAGTTCCATCCCCAGTACCGCAAAAAAAAAAAAAAAAAAAAAAAAAAAAACATACTTACAAAACTACTAAAACATGATGAAGTTGACCGGGGTTTTCCTTTTTGTTTTAAGACAAGGTCTTGCTATGAACCCAGCCTTACCTTGAACTCCTGGTGCTCCTGCCTCGGCCCTGAGTGTGGGATGACAGGTGTGCACCCCAGGCCTGATGGACTGGAGGTTTTCCTGTGAGTGTTGTACATAGGCACAACTGCGAGAGAGATGGGTCCGTCCCAGAGTCTCCCACAAGCCAGGCAAGTGCTCAGTCTACCCTGCACTGTCCCCACAGCCCAATCCTGAGCGGAAACAACTTTTGCACAACTATGCAAAACTACTCACAGCTGCACTGTGAGAAAACCCAGAAATCTCACCCCAGGCCACAGCCAACACAGTAATTAGCTACACACGCACGAGCACACAGAGCATATAAGCGGTAGTGTTTGTGCCGTTTCTATGAGAACATGAGCAACTCCAGGTCACGAGCATATTGTTAAGGCGATTACTTTATTGTGACAAGGAAGAGACAGGAGAAGCCCGAAGGTGCCTCCTGAACCAGCTGTAGCCCCGGGAGAAGCAGCATCACCTGGCTTTCCCACCGTCCACAGGCAAGGGTGCACGCCCTGCACGATGCCCAACAGCCTTGCTCTAGGCAAAAGCTTGCTCGGAGTTAAACCTCAGTGCCTGTACTACCCAGGGCTCGTGCACCCCCATCTTGATTAATTAGAGGTGATTACAGTGATGTTTGCATTCCCAGTTGCTTCTGAGTTAAAATTAATTGTATGTCTCCTTTAATCTTTAAAAATATTCTGATCAGGTAATCATGCAGAAGAACAACCCAGCCTCAGTGCATAGTAATGGGCTCCAGGCTACGCGGTTTGCTCCAGGAACTTCATGTACTGCTCCCGGGCAGGGAAATGCTCAGCTGGCCGGTTGTACGCTGTCCACACAGGCTCACCCACAAACAGTCGCATGGCCTTCACGTAGTTCTAGGAAACAGATACCAGTCTCAGTGCTACTGCAGCTTCCCTACACATGGCAGTCAGGAAGCCCCTGTGGCTGCACTCAAGCTAAGGGGACCCTGGCATAGGTGGCCTGGCTGTTGATTAGAGCCCATGTGTCTGTTTGAGCTACAGGACTGGGTCAGCAAATGCAAATGAGCCCCACCCGAGCCTCACAGGTGCTAATTCTCCTGAGAATTAGCATTGGGGCCAGCCATGGTGGCCCACACCTATGATCCCAGCACTCGGGAGGCTGAAGCAGGAGGATCACTGCAAGTTCAAGGCCAGCCTGGGTTACATAATAAGTTTAAAGCCACCCTGAACTACATAGCAAGATCTCGTCTCAAAAACCAAAAGCAAAAAATTATAGATAAATCTCATACTTATCCAAATCACATCAAGAGCACACAAAAACTATCTTTTCTCTGTGTTTGGTTCCAGTCTTCATTACTGTATTCTACTGTTAGGGGCCAACAGGAACAGCACGGCCACCCTACAGCACCTCACACCCTACATGGCCCCAAGGACCTGGAGGAGCTCTTGGGGTAGGGGTAGGGGTGGGGCGGGCCACCTTCCTGCCCACCGGGCCACCCTGACCCCACCTGTGTGCTGAGGACTAGAGAGCTGAGTGACACTGTCCACCAGAGCTACTGGCATTTAGGCCCCTCCCTCTGGGCCCCTCCTGGAAGCAGCAGCTGGGGGCGTAGACCCTATGGCTGTCCCAGCTCACAGACCACGGGCCTCACGTGGCCCAGCTCCAGTCACCCTCCCCAGGGCAGCATGTCCAGGACCAGGCACACAGAGGACATGGCATACAGTGCTACCTTCTCGTCCAGCGTGAAGCGGTGATAGATGCCAGCTGGGAGGGTGATCATGTCGCCCTTCTCCATGAAGATCCGGATCCACTTGTCCTCCTTGTCCCTGACATCAAAGTACCCGCTGCCATCCAGGATGTAACGGATCTCCTCGTCCAGGTGCAAGTGCTCTGTGTAGAATATCTGGATCTGGGGGAGCAGGGGTCCCGGTAAGGTGGGGAATGAAGGGCCCCTGCCCATTATGACCACAGTGATCGCTGCGCACAGCCATGGTCACACTGCCTGTGCAGCCAGCAAGAGACAAGGGGTGACAGGATCCACACACAGCGCCCGTATCATGACACTTTTCCAGGTCAAACCTGCAGAGAAGCGGAACACCTGTCATGGTGAATGCCCCTACCTTTCACCAAGACCTCACCTCCAGCTTCGCCCTCAGGCAGTATTAGCACCTCCCAGCTGCACTTGGGGTTCTGGAGCCTTCCTGCCTAAAGCTTACACATTTCTGGCCAGGTGCAGTGGCACACACCTGTCATCCCAGCACTCTGACAGGCTGAGGCAGGACAATCACAAGTCCAAGCCCAGCCTGGGCAACTTAGTGATTTAGTGAGACTCTGTCTCAAAAAATAAAACGAAGGCTGGGGATGGAGCTCAGCGTGAATTCCCTGAGATCCATCCCCAGCACTGCAGAAAAAAAAAAAAAAGCATCTCTAGAGAAGCTGAAATGTCTGGAAAATACGCCTAGTGGAAGAACAAAGGACACGGGCACCTCCGGGTGACTGTGGTTTCACCATGGCATCCAGAGCTTGTGAACATCTGCAACACCTCTGCCAGAGAGGCCTCAGGACCAGAGGGGGACCTCGACACCCAGCACACCCCAGGTGCTGCCACTGCCAGAAAGCAATGAGGACGGTGAGTGCCAGGCACAAGGACGGCGCAGAGGCTGTGTATGTCTTTCTAGATAATTTTGATTTCAGAACCTGGTTATGTTTTACCAAGTCATAATTAAAAGTAAGCTGGGCGTGGTGGCACATGCCTGTAATTCCAGCACTTGGGAGGCTGAGGCAGGAGGATCACTGTGAGTTTGAGATCAGCCTGGGCTACAAAGTGAGCTCAAGGCCAGCCTGAACTGCATAGCAAGACCCTGTCTCAAAAAGACCAAAAAAAAAAAGGTAAAACAAGATCAGGAGGAAATGCTTTTATTCGGAATCAAGAAATAAATTCAAAGCTGCCAAGTGTGATGTCTCATCCTGTAATTCCAGCACTCAGAAGGCTGAGGTAGGAGCATCACAAGTTCTAGGCCAGCCTAGAAGAGCCTAGGCCACACATTGAGACTATGTCTCAAAGAAAATAGGTAAGAAACAGATAAGAAAAAAGTCTTCAAACCCATGACCTCAATTTCCACCTCCAGAAACTAGGGGAAAAAAGAGTAAATTAAACACAAGGAACACAGGAGACACAGATTAAAGCAGAAGTCAATAAAAAAAAAAGAAACAGAAAAATCAATGAGACCAAAGGTTCTATGAGGATCAATAAAATCAGTGAGCCGCCGGCCAAGGCCACCCAGGAGAGGCCAAGGGGCACAGGGTCAGCACAGGAGGAGACGGCACTGCCTGCCAACCACAGGTATCCAAGGACAGGAGGGCACATTCCAAATGACCTGGTGGCAGTAAGCACAACAGCTCCAACAATGTAGGCAGACACCCAGACCAAGCTCCTTTGAGCCAGTTGGGCAGTGAACAACCCCACGTGTGACACACGGTCACCAACCTTCCTGGACAAGGTAGTGCATAACTATGATCCTCTCTCTGGGAGGCTGAGGCAGGAGGATCACAAGTTCAAGCCCAGCCTGGGCAACTGAGCAACTTAACAAGAAATAAAAATAGAAAGGGCTGGGATGTAACATGGGTTCAATCCCCAATACTACAAACAAAATTTTTAAAAAAGGCCCCGTGCCACACCCAGGGGCACTGCTGGTGAGTCCACCAAACATGGAAAGACATCACCACTTTGCCCGAGGCCCGGAAGGAAGAATGAATGCCCCCCTCTCCCAGCACAGAGGACAGAGGGTCTCAATGGCCTCCCCTGGCTCAGCCTCACCTTCTCCTCAAAGTTGGGCAGCCTGTCCTTGCAGATGGTGATGATGTCCATCCAGGAGTAGCTCCTGTCCCTGCGGATCTGCGCCAACTCTGGGTCCATCTCATGCTTGTCAGGGTCCAGCTACATGAGTAGGAGACAAGGAGGAGCCTCGTTAACTTGAAGCGATACAAGCCACTCTCTGGACCTCCTGTGATTCTCGCCAAATACACTTCCTCCTCTCTAACAATTTTTGTTCGCTTGCAGTACTCTGGGCTACATCCCCAGCCTGATTTGTTTTCTTCTTGAGACTAGATCTTGCTAAGTCATTAACTTGCCCAGGCTGGGCTTGAACTTACAATCCCCCTGCCTCAGCCTGCCACAGTGCTCGGACGACAGGCGTGCACTTACTCCTTCGCTGGCTCTAAACTTGCTCTCCTCGTCCTCACCTCACTTCTGTCTGTGGATTCTTCCATCCTCCAAGCAGCCACCAAGGGATGTGGCGCTCTGCCCCTCTGCCCCTCCTTGCAGCTTCCTCCTTGGTCCACGTCACCTGTCTGGCCAATGACATTGCTCTCTCTCGAGCCCCATTTCTCTGCCACCTCCAGCACGAGGATGAGTCTCACACCCGGGGCTGCAGCCGGGCCCCAGGGCTTTCCTGGGCCACTACATCACAAGCCCTCCCAGCCTGTGCAAACGCTCCAAGAACACATCTGTCCTCTGGACCAGGTGACTCTTCGACTTCTATCGTCCCCTTCCCATCTGTTGTAAAAGAAATCTATAACGCAGAGCAGGGTGTGGTGGCACACACCTGTCATCTAAGCACGCTAGAGGCTGAGGCAGGGGGATCACTGTGAGTTTAAAGCCAGCCTGGGCTACACAGTGAGTTCAAGGCCAGCCTGAACTATATAGTAAAACCATGGCTCAAAAAACGAAAAGAAAAAAAAAAATGCTCCTTATCTGTTTTTCCTGTTAAACAAAATGACAGAGGGCAGTACTGGGAACTGAGCTCATCACCTGAAACACAGAGCCTCTTGCCCTAAATTCCACAGAATCAAATGAAACTTGAGAAAAGCAGATAGATCCCAAAACACTCATTTTGCCTAAAAACAGGAGAGTCCAGTCCTCCTGAGCCAGCTCAAAAGAAATTGCCTTCTGCCTTAACACTTACAAAAAATAACCTGAAGTAAACTGACACTAACTCATCAGCCCAATTTCCTTATTTTCCTTGTTCTCACCTTACAAAACCCACTCTTCTGCCAACACCTGTGGGAGCTTCTGGATCATGAGGGACTGATTCCAGCACACCCATGCACACACGCACACATGTGCATGCGTGTACACACACCAAAATCCATAGGAGTTTGCTTAGGACATGCACAGATCCTTCTGTCTACTGGCCACCATCTTAGAGGACTACCCAGTACCTAGTACACTGTTATGTGAATGGCTCTGCTGCATTCTTTAGGGTAGAAAGAAGGCTGGACATGTTCGGAACAGGTGCTATTTTTCAATATTTTCCACCAGCAGATAGTTCACTGCATGACGCTTAACTCTCAGAGAGAAAAGCCTGACTATATTTTATAGCATAGAGATGCCTTTGATTCATGAATCTCATAAAAGCCAATTCAGGGTCTGGGAATGCAGTTCAGGTTACAGCGCTTGCCCCACAAGCAGAAGGCCCTCGGCTCAATCCCCAGCACTGCTGGTTGTAGAGGTCCCCCTCCTGAGCTGTTCTAATCTCCCACAGCAGTCTTCACTGGGACCTGCACAGGATCCAGTGGGTGACCTTTTATTGTTTGTTGGTTTGTTTCTCAGGGAGGAGCTCGCCATGTAGTCCAGTCTAGGCTTGAACTCACTTTGTAGCCCAACCTGGCTACAGTGATCCTCTTGCTTCAGCCTCCTGAGTGCTGGGAAGCCTGGCCAGACTTTTTAATACCAAGACAAACACTTCACCTTTGAGTCACACTAGTGCTGATTACGTCCACACCTTTCACCCTCTGTCCCACAAATGCTCCTTCCTGACTACCAGCTCCATGCCTGGCTGTTGGGGAAAGGTGTTGTCCAGTGCCCCACGGACCCTGCAGCAGGAAAAGCAGATCTATCCAGCGAGGGTTACTCTGACCGCACAGTCACTAAAGCTGCCAATCTGGGACATACTGAAAGGATAGCTCTGGGCCAAGTATGGTGGCAAAGGCATGTAACTGCGGTGTCACCAGAGTCCAAAAACAGGTTCCCAGACTGTTGGCGTGGTGTCGCATGCCTATAATCTCAGCACTCGGAAGGCTAAGGCAGGATGATTGCAAACTGGAGCTCTGGTTTGGCAATTTAGTAATTTACAGAGGCGCTGTCCCAACATTAAAAAGTCTGGGGGTGAGGCTCAGTCTCCTCCCTAGCACTGCAATGAACTGTTAGTTCCAGGGTGGGCCGGCCTGCATTTCAATGGAATCCAGGAAAGCACAGCGCCTAGAGGCCCCGAAAGGTTGACTCCTCCTTCACAGTCTCATCTCACAGATCATCCCGCACATGCGCAAAGAGCCCCGGACCCTGTCATCCCAACACCCGACCACCACTCCGCGCAGAGCATGCGCAGTTGCCTCCCAGAGTCCTGGTTCAGCCCGTAGAGCAATGTGCTACAGCCGGGCCGCAGAAGAGGCTCGCCCGCCCCACCCCCGCGGCGTACCTTCCAGTAAAGCACGCCGAGTTTGCGCAGCTGCTCCAGGCTCACGGGGCGGTCAGGCTCGAGGCGGTGTGGCAGCCGCGGGTCTTCCATGGACTTGTCCATATACCAGGCCTGCACCATGCCGGCGGCCGGGCTACGCCTGGGGAAGGCGGTGGGACCAGGCGGGTAGTATGGGTGAGGGCGGGGCAGGGCAAGTACAAAGGCCAGAGGCGGGACAAAGGCCTCTAGGGGCGGAGCCTCCCCAGAACCGGGCGGGTAGTAGGGGTGGCAGTAGGGCTGGCGGCGGAGCTTCTGGGAACTGGACGGTTTCCGGAAGGGGAGTCGGCCCCCGCCCTCGGAGGGAATCCGTGTCTACCCCGTGTTTCCTGCAACCAGCAGATGCATCCTTGACCCCTGCGGGATCAGCCCAGCTGGAATCCGAGTTGTATTGCGTGCGATCCTCCTGCCTCAGCCTCTTGCGTGAGGGGACAACAGTCATGGGTCACCCGCCACCAGCATAGCTGTTCTGAAGGACCCTGCGGAGCCAGACTGGGGATACCCCTCTCTGGGTGGCTCCCCCTCCCCAGGCCCTGCCTGCTCATTCCTTGCCTATAAACATTGGCCCTTAAAAATACTCATCTTGAGCAGATTGGGTTTACACACAAAGCTTGAGAAAAACGATGCCATCCTCTGGTCCCATTTTCAAGTTCAGTGACCACGTTTGTGTGAAAACAGGCAGCCAAGTCTTGAGTGTGCAAAGACTGCCCAAGTCCTTGAGGGACCGAGGACACTGCAGAGCACGGAGGGCAAGACATGAACCAGGCCAGCAAGGAAAAAGACAGGAGGCCCCAGCAGTGCTTCCTGCCTTAGTCAGAGAGGCAGGAGGCAGTGGCAGGAGGGACAATCCTGAAGGGAGGCGGTAGGGTGCTGGGCTACACGAGCTGTACGTCTGTTAGCTCCTCCTTGCTTCTACTTTACACAACATTTAAAAATATATTATGTCCAACACTGGTTTTAAGCTTACACATAAAGAGAAAAAGCCAAAGAAAAACTGTAGATGGGTTTATTTATGCCCCTGGGTCTTTAGCATTTGTCACCATCCCACATTACTGCCAACATGCCCCCCTCCTGCTGCCTGGCAGCCTCAGTCCAGCTGGCAGGTCACCTGGCACTCACTGCAACTGGGAAGGCAAAGGCACTCACTCTTACAGTGCTTCCAGATCGGCCTGTCTTCACAGTATTTATTTTGGGGTTTTTTTTTTTTGAGACAGCCTCACTGTATAGCTCAGGCTGGCCTCAGACTCATTCAGGAATTGTACCGTAGGTGTGCGCCACCATCCCCAGCAGTAGTAGGGGTTAAACCCAGGGCCTCTGCACAAAGCTACTTCCCTGACTCTCCTTATTTATATAGGGTTTTTTTTTTGGAGATAAGGTCTTGCTAAGTTGCTCAGGCTGAGCTCAAACTTGTGATCCTCCTGCTTCTGCCTCCCAGTGTGCTGGGCTTACATATGTGTGCCACCATGCCTGGCTCCAGTGTTTTATTTTAGTGAGTTCTTATTTAAATCAAAGCCCAAGCATTTTAGGCCAGACTGCAATAAAACAAGAGAACAGTACCAAGCCTCGTAAGCACAGAAACCGACCCTTCACAGAATCTGCAAATCTCCAACTCATTCACTGCTTCCTGTGTGTGTGTGTCCAACCACGTCACAGAAGGCCAGGGTGCTCTCAGCCTTGGTGGAAGCTGTGTCCATCTGTCTACTGCAGCAGCCCAGAGGAACCTATGGTTACGCTGGGAGTAAAGGCCACTGCAGCCTCCGCTCATGGGTGAGGGTCCTCCAAGACTTCACTCAGTCTTCAGACTGCCTGGTGGCGCCTTCTCTGGCCAGCCTGTCGGCCTCCTCATTGCCCACGAATCCCGAGTGGCCAGGAATGTGCATCTGTAGGACAAACATTTGTGGTTACCTGCCTGGTGTTCCCACAGGCAGTGCGCGACCATGCTCACTGTACCTGGCGCAGGCTGAGCTCACGAGGGATCATAGGGCAGGTGCTGGGTGCACTGTGCAGCAACACTACCCCTCACAGTCCTGCTCCCTGCTGAGCAGCGAGCAGGCCAGCACACAGGCAAGCCACAGATGGGCAGCAGACAATGGTGTCTCTGTGCCACACACTTTATTCTCCCTAAACACTGCTGAAAAGAGTGGATGTGCTACACGTGGCACGCATGCCTGTGATCCAGCTCCTCAGGAGGCTGAGGCAAGAAGACTGTGATGGGTTCAAGGCCAACCTGGCCTATGTAGTGAGTTCAAGGCCACCCTAAACTACACAGTGAGACCCTGTCCAAAGAAAAAATAAAGAAAAAAGCAAAAGAGGACTGGAGATGTAGCTCAGTGCTAAGTATCCCTTGGTTCAGTCTCCAATTCCACAAAAGAAGTGAACAAAGAGAGGAAAAAATACTAATATTACCCATGGCTAAGAGATTCAATCAAACGTGTCTAGTACACATCATGAACTGCCTTGTCCTTAAACCCCGCACACGGACCTCTGCCCGCAATGTGGAAGCCCATCACACCCCACTTACCCACTGGATGTCCATGCCCTGCGTGAGCCTCTCGAGCTGCACGAAGTCCTCCTTGTTGATCACCTCCTTCCCCGCACTGGTCCTCCACCCGTTCTTCTTCCAGCCTGGCACCCAGCTGGTGATCCCTGGACACACGTCACAGCTCACCCTCATGGCTGAGGCTGGCCTGCAGGCCTGGACACCTCCCTTCCTTTGTGGCCTCGTCAGCAGCACCCGCCCCTTCCTGCACCCCCAACTGCAATGTCACTGTTCCTGCCTCTAAGTGTCCCCCACCTGCTGCTGCACACAGCCCCTCCCAGCACGCCATGCTCCCAGGTCACTCGTGCAAGGGCTGCCAGCCCTTCTGCTCCCCACAGACCAGATGTCCCCTGACTCTGTGCCCATCACAGTGCCTCCCCCAGAACTAGCCACTCCTACGTGATGACAGGCAGGCTCTCACCGTTGATGGTGAACATGCTATCCGTGTACAGCACCAGCTTGCTGATGTCCTGAGCCTTTGCTTGTTCTATGGCTTTGCAGGCTGCCTTGAGAAGCAGAGGCCAGTCAGCTGCATAGGAAGTTTAACCTCAGGCCTTCCCCACCCTCCCAATGACTTCAAGGCCAAAACAGCCCTTCCCAGCCTAAAAATTATGATCTCTACAGTGTTAAACACTCAATGCTCCTGAAGCCACCTACTTGATATAACGTCTTAGAATGGTTCAAGTAAATTCCCATCTTGCAGAATTTTTACTAACCCAAATTTTCTTCAGGACTTAGAGTATCTCCTATACATGGACAGTAAGATAAGGGGGGAAAAGGCGAACACGCTCATGGTTGATCTGTGGAAGGATAAACACACACTCAGATAACTTACATGGATTTCTGCTCTCTGGTTCGTCTGTCGCCCAGGAAGTCTAATGCCTACATTTCTGTTTCAAAATAGTACAAAAGAAAAGAAAATTATAAAGCTAAGCTTTTAAGTGATTCCCATCAATGGAGGCCAAAGCAGTATGTTATTTGAAATACAAACACTTCAGGCAGAAATACAGTCTTTCAAAGTCAAGTAACAAAACTAAGGCTCTGGGGGAAGACACCCGACTGGCATCACACACAGGATGCTGCTGGGCCACAAGCCAAAGGCTGCACTGAACCTCCACACCTGTGTCTCCGGCAGGCACAAGTCCTGGGCACTGGTGCCACACTGGTGCTCTCCTGACAAGTGCTACAGCTCACATGAGATGCTGAGAAAAAATTCTGTAAAGCGCAGGAGATGTAGACAGTGGTATCTACACTATATACCTATGGCACTGCTCCTGTGGGCACCCGAACACAATGGAAACCAGAGGTCAGAACTAGTGCACGGCCACCTTCCCAGGGTCAAGTCCCATTCAGGCACGGAGTTTTAGGGCTCTCAGCTACGCTTTGAGTTCCTCCCCGCAGGCCCAGGTATAGCGACTGTGCTTCACATCACCTCGACTGCCTCTTGTGCGTCCTCCAGAGTCTGGTGACATAACTGGCTCCGAGCCAGGCCACGCACCTTGGGGCCCCCAAGACCCTGTCCCCCGTGCCACAGGGGACTTAAGCTAGAGGCAGTGAAGCCACTCTGTGGGAAGCTCATCGGTGGACTGGGACTCCTAAGAGTTGGCTAGGGGAGCACGGCCACAGGCTGGTGTCTCACGATGAAGGACAAGGCTATTTGGCATCCACCTGATGGATGGAAGTTCTGCTACCCGACTCGCCCAGCAGCACCGCTACCCGCCAGGTTTCCACCCGGCAGTCAGCAGCAAGGACGACCCTGCCTCATCTTTTCACGCATTCTGGAACATGATTTGGTAAAACCCCACCCTTAAAACCTCCACTTTCTCCGCTCACTCACAGAGGGTGGCCTGGCCCCCAGTAGACGCCGATTCCTGCTCGGGCCCTCCTCCGCCCATTACTGGAGCAGCAGCCGTCGGTGTAGACAACGACAGAGTCTCCTGTGCAGGGAACAAGGGTGCCATGGGGTCCGCCCACCGGAATTCAAACGCACCGCCAACGCTGTGAGGCAGAAGGCTTCTCAGAGCCCAGGGCCCTGCCGAGGAAAACGAGCTCTGCTCCCCAGCCAGCGCACCCGCCCTCACAACCCGCTCAGTGAGACCCGCGGCTCACGCCCCACCCTGAAGGGGCCACAGGACAGTGGTGCTGCCCTTCTCCATGCAGCTGGCCAACTGGGAAGGGCTCGGCCCATGCCTGGCAGCCTCGGTGCCTGAAGATAAGGAACCGAGGCAAGGGAGCCGGTCTGTCAAATAACTGCTGACCTGACCTATAAACACAACTGCATCAAACATTGTCCACTGGCTTCCCTTGAAATAAATTACAAAATGGCTTTTGCTTAGGGAAAACTTTGAGCACACAAGCACACTGACTTCTATGAAAAATGTTCTATTTTTTATTCCTACGTGGAAAAGGAGACTTATACAAGTCACCAAACACATACAACCCATCCTGGAGCTAAAGGTGGAGGAAAAGCTCATGCTTATTTCTCAGGAGGGAGCAGTGTGTCAAGAACCAGCCACACTGGGCAGCTGAGGCCCCGGCTCCCCCGCAGCAGCTCAGATCTATGTGAGGCCCTGAAGACCTGAGTGCTGAGGGAACACAGGTATTTTTTTCAAAATTCTGCGATGATGTTTCATTTGTGCTCTACAAAATGATTTAACAAAAGTTTAACAATTCTGCACCAGATGGTCACTACAGTGACCTTGCAAGTTTCTAAACAACCTTTACCACAAAGAAATGAGGACAGGTATCAACTCAGTTTTCCCTTTTACAGTGAGGTTTATTGGCATCGGGGATCTAACCCTAGGGCCTCTGCGCTGAGTTACATCCCCAGCCTTCCCCACCCTTTCTGCTTTTTTTGAGACAAGAGTGTCACCGTGTACTCCAGGCTGGCCTTAAAAGTGTCATGCTCTGCCTGCCTCAGCCTTCCAAGTGCTGGATTACAGGAGCGCAAAACCATGCCTGGACATGATTGTTACATGTATATTTCCAATTTCAGGAAAGACATACCCATGTAAGAAAATGTGTCCTTGCTAATGGGAGCGGCTGGCTCTGAGTTCTGTCTTGCGAGCTTGACATTTGGCGCTGTGCCTGTGTCTTCATCGTCATCCAGAGGCTCCCGGGGCCGCTTGCTGGCTTTCACCTGTGCTATTTCTGCATCTTTCTGCCCTGAAAGACAGTGTTTGCTCTGCAGTCAGAAACAATGCACGTAACATGAAACACTTAAGAATCAGCAATTCTAGAACACTACTTCCTATCACTAAAACAACCTAAACCCTCTCTGTGTGGCCCTACAAAGATGGAACTGCTCAGAACACACCAGCTCATTCTGGCATCCTGGGAAATAATTCTAAATTTTCCAAAATTAGCTTGATATGGACAAAGGAGGATAACAGCATCAAATCAGATCTGGTTTTGATGGTGATGACAGAGATAACTCTTTACAGATCACCGCAATCTAAAAATCCTAGGGGTACTTTCTGCAGGAAAAACAAGAACCACATTTTGCAGAGATTGCTGGTGTCCAGGGTCCAGCCTGCTCCCAGCCCCAAATGCTACAATGACACAGATTCCATGTAGAAAATCTCCACACTGACATACATCCCCCTCTCCACATGGAATTTTAAAATCTTGTCTCTGTATCAGAATTACTTTGCTCATCTCTCTGTGTATCAGTCTTGCACATCCCTGCGATTAGGCCTTATACTTTCAATACTTTCTGTAACACATAAAATTGAAGGAAATTCCAATTATATGACGCTGTCTCAAATAAAAACAAAACATTGTCTAGGTGCATACCGTGCAAGTAAGCACACTCTTCCCTTTAAATTCATAGCGTATTTGCTCCAACGACAGTACAAATTTGTTGTTTTTTTAACCTAAGGAATTGGCCAAGCGTGGTGGTATAAACCTGTAATTGCCGCACTCAGGAGGCTGAGGCAGGAAGATTGTCAGGAGTTCCAGGCCAGCCTGGGCTACAGAGCAAAACCCTATCTCAAAGAAACCAAAAACAAAGAAAAAAAGGTAAGAACTTGTGACTTGCTGAGCACAGTGAAAGGGACAGAAAATTTGGGTCCTTGTCTACATCGCTAACACTGTTACTGACATGACTGGTTATTTTTTAATCTTTACTCATTCTTTCATAGAAAAACGGTCGAAGAGCACCAACAGGAGAAGCAGCGTGGGGTAAAATGTAAACTGACAGAAGAGGCAAGTACCTTCGGAGCCATTTGGGCTCTGAGACTTCCTGACAAAGGCCCAGGCCTCGTCCTCAGTGGCAAACTTCTTAAACCTGGCAGCAGGAAACCGGTCCACCTGTGCTCTGCACTCGTTCCTGGAAAAAGCCAGCACTTCATTTCTTACCTCTCTCCCCCTTCAGTTTACCTCCAAAAATGTGACACTAGTCATAAAAGTTCTAACTGATTAAAAGTCTTTTCTTAGGTTGGGAACAGCACAAAAAGGATGCGCTGTCAGTTCCTTGTGTCAAAGGTCCACACTCTCCAATTCACAATTTTATCTTACAGGTCAGATTCTACAACTCCTGTCCTGGTGTATCCAGCTGGATGGTGTATCAGTGCCAAACAGCTTTCCACAAACCAAGTACACACTAAAATCTGGGTCTTTAGAAAAAAAGAACCCATTAGTCACTTTATTACACCAGAGTCAACATGTGAGACGCTATTCTTCAGTAGCACACGTGTGTGGCACAGGGTAACATCACAGGAACAGACAATAAAACTTGGCATCATAAAGGAAGGATTCTGGGCACGGTGTCAGCACATCCGGGCTCAAGTCCGACTTCTGCCACTCACTTGCCTATGAATTTCCTCAACCCAAGAACCTAAACATGCAGACAATCGCATGGGTATAGTGTCACAAGGACGGGTGTTACAGGGATCCAACTACGAGTGTTAGCTGACCGGTTTCTTTAAAAATACACACATCCACAGGTTAGCTACAATCTGACTTCTACTTCCAATGTAGCTGCACGCAAACCTGGTAATGCTACCTGGTACTGACTATGTATTACTTTTGAGGGTGTCGTTTCAGTCTCATCATGTAGCCTGGGCTGGCCTCAAGGCGATCGCCCTGCTCAACCTGCCGAGTGCCGGGATAGCAGGCTCCGCCACCTGGCCAGGCTATGTGTTTCCTTTACAAATTCCTCCATTACAACCAAGAAGGTCGATCCCAAATTACAGCGGCCTTTCCGGAGAGCCAAACACTACGAATAAAGTAGGACCGCGGGCTCTTGGCTCCAAGCGCGAGACTCGGCGCTCCAAGACACCAGAGTGCGGCGGGCACTCACCACGTCAAGAAGACCCCGGTCCTACGGCCCCTCCGCACCGCATAGAACATCCCGAGCCTGCAGCAGCTGTGGCTGTGGCACCCAACACCCAAGGAGACTCTGCGCGCCAGCAGCAGTACCCAGCGCATAGCTCACTTCCGCGCAGGGCGCCGCATTTTAAAGGTCCTGTTAAGCCGGACGGGCCGACAGATCCGGAAGCACGCGCTACCATACTTCCGGTGACGACACGAGGAGATGACGACACATGGGAGGGACTGGTCCACTGCTGGTGGGCGGGGCTTCCAGGTTCCAAGATGTGACAGAGGCCTGGCAGATCCAGGCGCGGGCTGTAATAGGCTGGGGCTCTGTGTCCAGCTGCTCAGGAGACTGCCTACAAGTGAGGGACAAAGAGGGGGCCTGGGCTCTCCTGGACCCCTCACCTTGGGCTTCGCCTATCCGTTCCAAGCGGGCAGCTGACCAGGGAGTGGCGAGGCCTGGCAGTGCACCCTTGTAATCCCCGCACCCTGGGAGGCTGAGGCGGAAGGATCGCAAATTTCAGCCCGTCCTGGGCCACTTACCGACTTAGTGAGACCTTGTCTCAAAATTTTAAAAAAGGCTTAGAGATGTAGCCCAGCGTGAAGGCCCTATGTTCAATACTGTTCAATCTCCAGTATTGGAAAAAATAGATGGTAGATACCATAGATGGATACATAATATAGATAATTAGATAGAATACAAAAGGGAATTTGGGCCCCATCACCAGACAAATGAATAAAAACAATGTGCTATCTATACATAATGGAATACTACTCTGCTATAAAGAAGGATAAATTCAAGGTGTTTGTTAGAAAATGGATTCAGGGCTGGGGATATAGCTCAGGGCACAAGTGCCTGCCTACCAAGCACAAGGTCCTGAGTTCAATTCCCAGGATACCCCAAGAAATAGATTCAATGGGAAAAACATAATGCTAAGTGTGTAAAATAAATCAGATACACAATATCATATGGCTTCTCATTTAAGTAATGCAAAATGAAAATAAATAGCAAACTAAAAGATAGGGTTTGGCATGTTGGCACATGCCTGTAATCCCAGCACTCAGGAGGCTGAGGCAGGATTGCCATAAGTTCAAAGCCAGACTGAGTTATATAGTAAACCCTGTCTCAAAGAAACATAAGAAGAAGGAGGAGGAGGAAAAGGAGGAGGAGGAGAAGAAAAAAATAAAAGATTGGTACAAGAAGAAAAAAAAGAGGCCAAACTTGGACTCCAGCGCATAATAGAAGGCCTTCTGGCCAAGGAAATATTTGGCAGCTGCCAGTCTCCCTGCAACACCTTCACCTTAATGGTAGGAAGATGTCAGGAGAATAACAGTTGGTTCAGGATCTGAGAGTTGTAAGTGAGGCAGTGATGCCTGTCCATCTGCTTTTGGCTGAGCCTTGTGGCTCCTCTCTGAGATCACTGGGGACACATAGAGGCTCTCAGTGCTGCACTTAAAAGATGCTTTTCTACTCCATGAAATCAGAGTTCCAATTTCTATTCACCTCTAAACAAGAGGATCCTGTCAACCTGTCCCCCAATGACTTACCTGGATGGAGTCTTCCCAGGGCTTCTGGGACAGTCCCTCTCTTTGTGTTCAGGCCCTGGCCATGGACCTCTGGGATCTGCATCTGGAAAAGTGAAGTGTCCTCCTGATGGAGACTACTACAAAGCAGCTCTGAGCAGGACTTAAGTTAACCAATTGGCTTTCCATGTTTACTGATGAGTCTGTCCAAAACCTAGGTCCCTTGTCTGGAGATGCACAGTGGACTCATAGTAAGTGAACCTTTGTGGGTCACTGGTCTCCACTGAAGCCTGTAATGGTGGTTGAAGCCATGAAACCTCAAAGGATAAGACAACGTCACAGCTAAGGACACCTGGCTCTAATTTCAGCCAGATAAAGACTGTAGCCTCGGTAATCTCACTCCTGGGTGAAGATCTTCCTGGAGTTAACATAGCTCTCCTAAATTAACATAATGCTTACTGGGAGAGGTCCTTGAGTGGGTTCTGCCCTTCTTGAATATTCTGCTTCCTTGTTCTGATAACTAAATAAATATGGGCTGCCCAGAGATCTTGGTCTTAGCCCCAAGAGAATCTCAAATTCTGTGAGAGGGTTTTGATCCTTCTGGAGCCCTGAATTCATTCCATTTGTCTCTTTTATTTAGCTTTCGCCATCCATTTGTTTGGGAGATTGTGGGCCTGATCAATCTGCAATAAATAAGGGATAATATTAACGCAATATCCTCTAATATGTTGGTGCCTCCTCATCTGCCACCCCACCGAGAAAGTGCTCAATCAGACTGTAGTGACAGTGTGCAACCTCTTAGATACAAACTCTCCAAATCTAAGGCCCCAATTTGCCTGAACTGGGTCATTTACCTTGGCCGTGTCCTCACCCTGGGGCAGAAAACTTTGTCTCCTGAGAGAATAAAGGCCATTTGTCAGCTGGGGCCGCCCCAGTCCCAGAAGCAACTCAGGACATTCATGGGAGTGGCCAGATTCTGCCACATCTGGATCCTTCACTTGGGGGTCAGAGCAAATCATCTGTGTGAGGCCACGGGGAGACATGATAGAAGGAACACCTAAGATCACTCAAGCCTTCAAACCCTAAACACTCCTTAACTCAGGCTCCAGCCCCAGGAATTTCCAACCTGAAAAAATTTCACTTTGTACATGACAAGGATTGGCCACAGAGGTCCTTACCCAGAATTTGGCACCAGACAAGTGGCTGGATGGGGTGGCACAGGAGTGCCCAAGCTGCCTGACAGCCACAGCCACCATTGCCCTTCCTTAGAGGACATCTCTGAACTCACAATGGGGCAGTCTTGCTGGTGCTGACACTTTTTTAAAATCTAGAAGTCACTTGTAGTTGACCAGGCTGACTGAGTACCAAGTGGCCCTTAAGTACCCAGGGGTAACCCTGCAATCCTGTAGCACCCTTAACCTGGCCACCCTGTTGCCCAATGGGCCTCCCATCTGACACGATGACCAGGTTAACCACCAGACTCGAGCCTGCAAAGCAGATTTAGATGACCAATGGAGCATGGTAGCACATGCCTGTAATCCCTGCATGCAGACGGCTGAGGCAGGAGGACTGCTGTGAGTTCGAGGCCAGCCTTGGCTACAAAGTGAGTTCAAGGCCAGCCTGAACTGCATAGTGAGACTCTGTCTCAAAAAAAAAAAAATGACAACCCTGCTAAGGGTGAGGCTCTCACTTGGTTTACCAACAGGAGCAGCCTGGAGGCATCTAGAAACAGGAGAGTGAGACAGAATAATTGAGGCTAGCAGGGCCCCTCCACACACTTCTATGCAAAAGCTCAAGTTTATAGCTTGCTCAAGAACCCGAGTCAAACAAGGGCCAGTGCATCAATATCTGCACGAAATCAAAGACCGCTTTCCTGGTCCTACACACCCACACAGCTTTGTGGAAAGAGAGAACTCCTAATGGGACAACCGTTTTGGGCAAAACAAGGAAAAGTGATTCTCTGCCTGAGAAGACAGGAGGGAAATGTGATCCATCACGTATCTCCCCAGAGGACTCTGATGAAGCAGCACGAGTCACAGGGGTCAGAAGCACAAATGGAGAGGATGCTTGATGTTAGGGACAAGTCTTTACCTGCCACAGAGCTCCTGGTGGAAAGTACCAAAGTCTCCGTGCCGCTTTCCATGTGGGAAGGAAGGAAGCTTTCCATGTGCCACCCCAGCTAGAGTTCACCAGCTCTTTGCCAGACCAGAAATCCTCACCACTGTGGCAAAGATGTGAGGTCCTTCTGCCCTGTGTACTCAGAACAGCCCTTGCGCTCTCCCTGAGCCTATCCAGAGGAGAGGGGAAGGCCCTGGGAGGACTGGCAGAGACTTCACCCTGCCCTCTTCAGGGACACAAACATTGCTAGTATGCACAGATTCTTATGCCGGCTAGGCAAAGAATTTCCCCACTTGGAGAGAATGGGCCAGCAGGTGGCCCAAGCCTTCCAAAAGGAGATTGTCACCAGGTCTTCACAATCCGTCCAGAGTGACAACGGGCCACCCTTCACCTTCCAGATGACTCAAGCCCTGCCCAAGCACTGGACATAAAGGATGGCCTACATCTTATCTGTAGGCCACAATCCTCTGGGAAAGTAAAAGAAGAAATCAGACCCAGCAACAGACCTTTGCCAAGAAACTCTCTCTGAGTGAGTGGACCTCATGAGGAACAGGGTGGCCCCCAAGGTCAAAACTTATCTCAGATGATGAGTGACAGGTTGCTCCTCACAGCTGAGTTGGTGGCTGACTCAAAAAGCCCTGGGTGGACACACCACATTGCCCACCTGAGAATGGTCCAACAAGCCCCGAGGGATTTGGGGAAGCAAATCCTTCCCACCGTGTCACCAGGGATTCTAATGCTTCAAAGAGTCTTCCTCCAGAAGAGTACAAGTGTTGTAGTCAGGTTTTGCAAGGAAAATAATACAGGACACCTACTTTATGGGATTATTTTATAATAGTCACCCAAAGAGTCAAGTACAAACCAGTGTAGGAAATCTGTCAACATGCTAAAGACCCAAAGAATCCAGCTGAGGGCCGGGGTCCCACAGCAGTGTCCTGCATGAGTCCAGTTGAAGACCTAGAGCCCATGGCAATGTCTCTCACGAGTCCAAATGTAGGCCAAGAGCCCATGACAATTTGTCATGCAAGTCTGTTTTAAGAATCTGTGCTGGGAAGGCCCAAATTCAGTGGTGGAATCTAGAAAGCCTACACCAGCAGGATGAAGGATTTTCCAGCAGGCTGAGGGATCAGAACTGGAGCCAGGAAGATTGATGCTCAAAGTAAGGACCAGAGCTCCCCCGAAAAGAACTGCAGCCATCCTCAGTGACAGCAAGGACCTGAGCTCCTCCAGTGAGACCAGTGATTTTGTACCAGAAAAGCCAGCCTAACAAGCTCCTCCAGGAGAAACAACAGCTCCCTAACAACACCTCTTCTCCAGTTCTCCTTTTTGTTTTGTTGGCAGCAATTATCAGGTGGGTCTTCTACACCCAGAACCACAATGACTCAGTTTAGCTGGGTGTTCCAAGTTGCCACCAGTTGTCAATCTACCACACCAGTGAAGAGCTAGAGGAAGGAGGCACAACTCTCTTGAGGCCTTGGTCCAAGGGTCCTTATAATATCCTGCTAACCATTCCATTGCCACTAAGATGCATGGACTGGATAGGTAAACACATCTTTGCTCACCAGTCACCCATGATGATCACCTCTTATGTATCTGCTCCCTCTCCACCTGCCCATTACTAAGGCTGCGGTAACCCAGGTGGACCCAGGCCACATAGAGTGTGGGGTTGCAGGGTAAGCTCCCCATCTGGGCCCAGGATGGGCTAGGAGCTCTCCCAGTCCATTCACAGGAGTGCGTGCGTACGTACACCCCTCTCCACCTCCACATGGGAGCCCCAGTGACCGCTTGAGATCTGGGATAAGCACTCAGGTGGCATCCAAGTTCCACAGGTCCCCGCGGGTGTTGGGGTCAAAATGTTTGGTCCAAACAGCCCAGGTCTATTCAAATGCTTCTGCTGACTTCCCAGAGCTAATCTTCCAAAACGCCTTCAGCTGTTCCTTCACCTCTCCTTCACCCCTAGGGAGGCTAGCAAGAGTCTTTTTGACTTCTGTCCTCCTTCTTGTTGTGAGACAGGATCTCCATAAGTACCCCAGGCTGGGTTTGAACTTGCTAACTGTGTTGGTTTTGGGGGTTATTATACAAGGAGGACAATATAATATAGGACACATATTTTATATGATTATTTATAATAATCACCAAAAAATGATACACAAAAGAGTGCAGGAAATCTGTCCACAGACTATAGATCAAGAATCCAGCTGAGGTCCTAGATCCCACAGAAATGTCCTGCATGTGTCCAGCTGAGGACCCAGAGCTCATAACAATGCCTCCCCTGAATCCAACTGCAGGCCCAGAGACCATAACAATATCTCCTGCAGGTCTGTTTCACAGATCTGTGCTGTGAAGGCCCAAAGGTCAGTGGTAGAATCTAGGAAGTCTGTGTCAGCGGGATAAAGGATCTGCATTGGAGCCAGGAAGCAACACTCCAGAACGAAAGCTCCCCCGAAGGGTACCACAACCATCCTCAGCAACAGTGAGGCCCTGAGCTTCTCTGGTGATCAAGATGGACAAGTTCCCATCAGGGAAGCCAATGCAGCAAGCCTCTGCAGGAGACCGGCAGTGCACCATCTTCTGCTCCAGAGCCAGGAAGCAATGCTCAAAGTGAGGACAAGAGCTTCCCCAAAGTGAACCAAAGCCATTCTCAGTGCCATCAAGGTCCTGAGCTCCTCAGAGGATGAAAACAGCCAAGTTCATCAGGAAAGCCAGCATGACGAGCTCCTCCAAAAAAAATCCAACAGCTCCTTACAGCTTCCACCAGCCCCAACAGCCTTTCTCTGCTCCCAACAGCCTTTTTAGTTCCCCAAAGCCTCCTTCTTCTTCTCCAGGTCTGCCTCTTATGCTGCTGGCAACAGTCCCCAGGTGGGCACCCCACACCCAGCACCATGCTTGCTCAGTTCAGCTGGCAGCTGGAGGGTTATAAACTGGCCACCAGTTGTCAATCCACTACACTAAGTTTCCCAGTGTGACTGCAAACTCGAGATCTTCCTGCCTCGGCCTCTGGAATGCTGAGGTGGGCAGGGTGTGCCACCATGCCAAGCCCACCCTTAAACATTCCACCATACTCATTCTCTTCTGGTTTTCAAATCCTACGCTGATCAGATGAAATTGTTTGGTCTACATTTCAACTATTCCCAGAACCTCTTTTTGTTTGGCTTTTTGTTTTGTCTTTTGGAGACAGGGTTTCACTATGCAGTTCAGGCTGCCCTTGAATTCACTGTGTAGCTCAAACTGGCCTTGAACATGCAGTGACCATCCTGTCTCAATCTCATGAGTGCTTGGATTATAGATGTGCACCACCTTGCCCAGGCTTAGAGCCTCTGTTTCATTACATAGAGGAACTTTTCATGGGCGTCCTGTGTCATTTGGCTCCTGCTTTTCTTTACAACCTCAGGCACAACTCTCCTCCTCCTGTCTTGCAGTTCTGGCTGCAGGATGCAGCAGTGCCATGCACAAACCTGAATCACAAGCTGGGCATGGTGGTGCATGCCTGTAGCCCTGGCACTCAGAAGGCTGAGGCAGGAGGATTGCCCTGAACTCAAGGCTAACCTGGTCTGTATAAGTAAGGTCAAGTTCAGCCTATTACATAGCGAGACCCTGTCCCAAAATAAACAAAAACAAAAATATAGTCACAAATCTGAATTGCAATCAGGCAGCCTAAGGCTCGAAGATGGTTTTCTCCAGGTGTTCCACAGATGTCCACCCTCCCAGACAGTACTAAAGTATAGTACTGTCCCAATGGCCTGGAACTTACCTGATGTTTACTCCTACATAGTTTTTTCTTTTCAGGTACTGGGTATCAAACCCAAGACCCTAGACTAAGAAAATATTACAAAGATAATGAATCACAAAACTAGGACTAGAGTCCCACTTAATCCAGCTATTCTTTCTGGTTATTTTCCCAGAAGAATTAAAAACATCATACCACAGCGATATATGCACACCCATGTTTATAGCAGCGCAATTTGTCATAGCTAAATCTTGGAAACAACCCAAATGCCCATCAACTGAGGAATGGATAAAAAAGATGTGGTATTTTTATACAATGGAGTACTACTCAGCTATAAAAAGATAAATGCAGGGCATTTATAGTTAAATGGATGCAACTAATTAATGAGACCATACTCATAAGTGAAATAAATCAGACCCACATGTGTAAACATTGCATTGGCCACCTCATAAGAGTAAATAAAACCCAAAAGGTACAATAGATATTGTGAAAGGGAAAGAAATTGCTCAAAGGGAAGGAACAACTGGATTGAGGGAAAGGAGAAAAAGAAAGAAGAAAGGGAAAAATATATGCATATAAAAGAGTAGCTGGGGTAGTTGTACTGCTGATGTCTATTGCTTTATTGAAAGGAACAGTTCATGCTTAAGTTTTTTTGACCAATTTTGCATGCTTATATATTTGAACAACTAATTTTTTTTTAATGTTGTCTTTTTGAGACAGGGTCTCACTATGCAGTTCAGGCTGGTCTTGAACTCACTTTGTAGCCCAGGCTGGCCTTGAACTCACAACAACCCTCCTGCCTCAGCCTCCTGAGTGCTGGAATTACAGGCATGCACCACCATGCCCGGGTCCTGAACAACTAATTTGAAGACAACAATATGCAGTATAACATCAATTGGTGAATTTCTACCATCTTGTTTAGTGAAGGTTTTTATAATTTCTAACTTTTTATATTATTTTTAATTCTCTTTAATGGTTTGATTAATCTTGCATGCTCATATCTAGTAATCCCAGCAACTTCATTGAAGATAAGAAAGGTAATATAACAACCACTGTTAATTCCCATCATTTTATTTATTTTTTTCATAAATGTCTCCCTGTGCATTTCAGGTTGGCCTTGGGCTCACTTTGTAGCTCAGGCTGGTCTTGAACTCATAATGATTTTCCTGTCTCAGCCTCCAGAGTGCTGGGATTACAGGTGTGCACCACCAATCCTGGCCCTATCATTTTATTCTGAAATCTGTATCATTTTTATTGTTTTTGTCTATGTTGTTGTTATTTTGATATTTTTAAAATTCTCTTTAAAATTAAAAAAAAGAAAAACTCAGGACCTGTGTTTGCAAGCAGGCACTTGTGCCACTGAGTTACATCCCCAGCCCTGACATTTACTCCTAAAGCACTTGATTGCCAATGGGCTTTCGGCAAACATCATGTCAAAGATTCGCTGTAGAAAGAACCCGCCGTCCGCTTCCTTTTTATTGCCTCATTAGAGAAGTTAAGGGTTTGCTTAGTATTAATGTTCTTCGTTTGCTTTTTCAATACTGGGCTCTGAAGCCAGGGCCTCACACATATTGGGCAAAAGCTACAGAGCTGAGAGACGTCCCCAGCCCTTTTATTACTTTGAAACAGGGTCTCACAGTAGGTAGGATTACGGAACTACACCCCTATGTCAGACAAGTTAGGTTTTAAAAATATTCTTCTCTCTTTTTAAATATTTTTTCCCCTTACAATTAAAAAAAGATATTTTTTCCTTCCTGCTCATGTTGGTACATGTCAGTAATCTGAGCACTTGGGAGGCTGAGGCAGGGGGAGTGCCTCAAACTAGAGGCCAGCTTGGGCTACAAAGTAATTTCAAAGTCGTCATGAACTATTTATTGAGACTTTTTGGTGGGGCAGGGTCTCGCTATGTAACGCAGGCTGGCCTTGAACTAGTCTAGGTGCTGGGATTAGAGGCCTGCGTTCCCACACCCGGTTTAGGCGCTTTCTCAAAGAAAAAACCAAAACAAAAAGTCCCGTTTTATCAAGTGGCGAAAGTTAATTTTGTGGTGTTTGTTCACTCGCCAAAACCTAGACCCGTACAACCGTCTATTTCTTGGAACGAGATTGAGAAACAGAGCCTTAACAGAGCTCGGGAAGTAAAGCGACACCCATAGCAATTCTCCTACGGACAAGTGTTACGCAAACGCCGGTTCTCCGGGGCACTTCCGGTGACACTCTAGGGAGCAGAGTCCTTCTCAATGGCTCTTCCGATTTCCGCCCCTTTCCTGTCCCTCCCCGCCGGGATATGACGAACTCTCGCGAGAGCCGATCCTCTTCCTAAGCCGGCGCTCTCGAAGGTAGGTGTACGGCGTTTTTTTCCCCGCACCTTTTTACTGGTTTGTAGGGGTACCAACCCTCGCACGATTGTCCTGGGTGGCGAGCCCTGCGCTCGGGAGGGGATGCTTTGGATTAACGCGTCGGTGCCCGCCGATGGCCCCCTCGGGCCTGTCAGGCGGGCAGGCGGCTGACCCCGCATTCTGTCTTCAGCGTCTCGCCATGTTCAGCTCAAGCGCCAAGATCGTGAAGCCCAATGGCGAGAAGCCGGACGAGTTCGAGTCAGGCATCTCGCAGGCCCTGCTGGAGTTGGAGATGAATTCAGACCTCAAGGCGCAGCTGCGCGAGCTCAACATCACGGCGGCCAAGGTAAGCTACGATGGAGAGGCAGCGAGACGTGAGATACAGTTAGTGCCCTGTGTAACTCGAGCCAGCTCTTTTACCCCTTACTTGACTGCAGCGTTAACGTTTTGAAGCAGTCGCTTAGATTTGTTGTATTTACTTAGTAGCCTCGCGTGTGGGGTTGCACCCCTGTAAAGCCGAGACAGGAGGATCACCGAAGGCTGAAGACCAGCCTGGGGCACATAGGGAGACCTTGTCTCGAAAAACTAAAACCAGAGCAAACCCCCGACCCCTGTTTCTTGTTTTTTTGAGACGGGGTTTTGCCTTGTACCTCTGGCTGGCCGGTACTCGTGGCGATCATGTTACCTTAGCCTCTCCGGTGCCGGTATTACGGGTGTCGGCCACTACACCCAGACCCTAATTATTTTGAGACTGGGTCTGGCGCAGTTATGCGTGCAGTGTTTGTGCCGTGTGTGGGGCAGGAGGACAGTAACGCGTGGTGTTCGCAACAGTGAACGTGATGAGAGGGGGCTGAGCACCTTTCGTGTTGCTTTGCACGCTCTGCAGACTGGGTGAACCATAAGTAGAATGGTTCATTTACTTCAGGGTTCTGGAGGGCGTGGGTTGCGAGGGGGAGTCCTGTGATGGCTTCTGGCAGCCAGAGTCCTGAGGGCCTGAGGTGCTGGCACCTGGCCAGAAGCAGGGCACGTGTCTGGTCCCCTCCCGCAAAGCCACTAAAGTCATGGTGTGGGTGGGAACCCTGAAGGTCCCCTTACCTAGGGCTCCATGTCTCCGTTACTTACAATACCTCGCGCTGAGGCTGCGGTTTGCACACAGGAGCCCTAGACACTCGGCCATATCCCCACCTTAGCAGGGTGATGTTTAAAAAGCTCCCAGTGGCGGATGTGACCTGGTTCGTGACCACCCATGTTTACTTCGAACAGCAGCGAGTGGGATCCTACTTAAGTGGGAAGAATGAAGGCTGTGAATTTTCACAAGTGGGTTTTTTTTTCCCTTTCAGGAAATCGAAGTTGGTGGTGGTCGGAAGGCTATCATCATTTTTGTCCCAGTTCCCCAGCTGAAGTCTTTCCAGAAAATCCAGGTCCGGCTAGTACGAGAGCTGGAGAAGAAATTCAGCGGGAAGCATGTGGTCTTCATCGCACAGGTGGCTCTCCTGCTGCTGTGTTTTTGTCTCGGGTTGGTTAGAGTTCATTGTGCATAGGCTGAGACAGTCATGAGCACAAGGAAAGTAGCCTGGTTTCACGGTAGAGGCTGCTGGGAAGCTTGGGTTTGTCTTGAGTTAGATAAAGCTCTCCCTCTGTTAGCATCAGCAGTGAAGAAGTCTGAACCATGCCGCAGCGTATTTCAGAGCTGTGGAATGGCTTTCCATGTTCACAGCCCCACACGTGTGTCATGGGCTCCCTGCAGGGGCCACTGTGCCATGGCCTGCGTGTCAGTGCTCAGCAGTGCCGGTGCCCCTGAGCAGGCTGCTGTGTACGGCCATACCACCCTGGACGTGCCTGACCTTGTCTGATCTCTGAGCAGGCTGCTTTCGGGGTTCTGTAGCTGGACGAATCCGGGCTGGACGAAGTGCAGGGGGGCTGCGCCTTCCTGTGTAGGAAGATGTTTTAACTTTGGACCTGGCTTTGCAACCAAGTCCCAGGAAGGGCCGCAGGCAGTGCTGTGGGTCACGATGCACTTCAGTGCCCCTTGGGTAGCTGGTACTTCTTGAATGTGGAGAGTTTGTATATTTAGGATTTTTTTCCTAAAATAACAACATAAGCTGTAGGTCCAGAATGAGTTACTGAAAAAGCAGAAGTAACAGAGGATTTAAGCCTGGTATTTAGTCTAGGTTTATTTTCTCAAAGTTGAACTTAACTGTGTTGCTCTTACACAATTTGGACAGTTCTCAGCCTTCAGTCAACCTGAGGTCTTTTTTCTTTTTGCACGATAACTTTTACAGAGGAGAATTCTGCCTAAGCCAACTCGAAAAAGCCGCACGAAAAATAAGCAGAAGCGCCCCCGGAGGTGAGTCTCGAAGTGTGTGCATGCTTGCGCCACTCCTGGGCACGCTGGGCGTGCGCCCTTCAGCTCATTCCAGCTGCAGGATGTGGACGCGTCCACGGGGCCCGATTCCGGCCTTTCTTTGGTTGAAGGGTAAAATATAAGAAGGGAGTCCTGTTCTTGCTCTTGATCAGTTTAGTAGACATGGAAGTGAGCTTGGGTTTGTTTTATTGTGTTGGGGTTAGAGATGAAAAGTTGGGGTTTTCCTGGCTCTACCAGCACCCTAGTTCATGGGTGAGGGGGCAGACTGTAGGCTTGGGGAGATGGCTCCTTTTAGATGGTAACAGCAGTGCTGAGAAGTGTTCAGAGTCAGGCTTGTTCAGAAAGTCAGTAGGAAGTAGAAAGACATGTTCCTCCACCCCCTGTGGTGCCGGGTGTCCTAGGATTAAATGACATGGTGTGGCAACAGGAGCTGGCCTCAGGAGCTGCTGGTGAACGGCGTCTATAGGGCTCTTATTGTGATATTTGAGGAGCTGATGAGGAACCAAGGGGAGGCACAGGCACAGTCTGCCTCGCTGCAGCTGCAGCGCTGCCCGAGTCCTCAGATGCAGCTCTGGCACTGTGGTAGCCGAGTTGGTGAAACTCGCACTAGCCAGCGTGCTGCTGTCAGACAGTCTTCCCCTCAGGTCTCCGTGCTCGCCCTGCCGTTCTGGTTGTGGCAGGGATCCTGCTTTTCCTGAGTCCCTGTGGGCTGTGGTTATGGTCAGGGTGATATCACCGTTGCTGCCCTGGACAACATTGGGGTGTGAGCCTTGACCCTAAGAAGAACCATAGGGCTAGCCTTCTGAGGAGCACGTTGGCAGATAAACGCACGCCTGAGTGCTTCCTACCACACAGACTGTTCTGATGCATGGCAGTGAGCAGTCTGGCAGTGTTCTGAGGAGATCTGCATGGTTGGGAGAAGTGCATTTCCGTCCAGCTTGCTTTCCGTGTTGCCTGAGTCCCTGGAAAGTGTCCTGGAGCAGATGTGTAGTTCAGCGGCATGGCTCAAGCCATGCGTGCGTTTCCCGTGTTGCAGTGTGGTAGGAAGTGTGAACAGCCAGGACTCAAGTGTTTTCCCCTGGCTATGTGGAATGAGACTTAGACAAAAAGTGCAGAGACTGAGAACATCTCTGGACTCCAGGGGCAAGTGTAGTGTGTGTGGTCGGGACTGGGAAGTTGGAGTTACGGCTGGGCTCTGCTGGGGTTCTTTGACTTGAAGGTGACATGTATTTGACTGGTGTTGAGGAGAGCCTGGACTTGGAGCTGTGAATTTGGGTCTTTGCAGAGCTAGTGCTATGCAGGTTACAGTTCTTTTGTGGTGTTTGGTGCAGGTCCCTGGGCTGCTAGAGCATGCTGTAGGCTGAGTGCAGTGAACACTTTCTGCCTTCTGGTGCCCTGAGCTCCTGTGGCTAGGCGTGCCTGGGATTGAGCCTCCCTTGGTTGGGCAGCAACTGAGTGCTGTGGCCCTCCTGTGGGTCCCTGCAGTTTGCACTCTGGGCTGGGCACAGGCTCCCACCTGGGCACCCCTAAGACTGGCGGGTAGTGTTGGGAATGGCGTAGTGTCTCCTTTGGTCATAGTGAGCAGGAGTTAATTAATGTTGGCATTCCTGAGGTGACGGAAAGCCCCTAAGGGGTATTTAGTAGGTAAACTTGTGAGGAAGGGTCTCCCTGTGTAGTCCAGGCTGGATTTGAAATCCTAGCAGTCCTCCTGCTTCAGCCTCCCGAGTGCTGGCATTATAGACGTGTGCCTGGTGGGTTTCTGTTTGTGGTTCGTTGACCCCAGGAGGTGTTCCCGGGTTCCCTCACATGTCACCCTCCTTTCAGCCGCACGCTGACCGCCGTGCATGATGCCATCCTAGAGGACCTGGTCTTCCCCAGCGAGATCGTGGGCAAGAGGATCCGCGTGAAGCTGGACGGCAGCCGGCTCATCAAGGTGCACCTGGACAAGGCACAGCAGAATAACGTGGAGCACAAGGTAGCCAGGGCCCTGGGCCTCTGGCCTCTCCCTTCCCTTGGGGTTGAGAGGTGCTTCAGAGATGGGGCGCCCTGGAGTTGTGTGATTGGAGGACTCAGGAAGGCTGTGTGCTCTGTGCCTTGGAGGGGCGTCCCCCGTGGTCAGTGTCTCTGTCCCCAGTTCTGACCCGCCTGCGCCGCATCTCCAGATCTAGAGGTGTGAGACGTGTATACGCTTGCAAGTCCTGTAACTGTCGTTTTTCTCTTCCTTTTCCAGGTTGAAACATTCTCTGGTGTCTATAAGAAGCTCACGGGCAAGGATGTGAATTTTGAATTCCCAGAGTTCCAGTTGTAAGCCGTTGTAAATGTCAGAATAAAACTATCATTCATCGTGCTCTGGTTTAAGCCTTCCTCAGAACTGCAGCCTCGGGCGCCTGTGCCCACCGTCGGTGCCAGGGGAGCGAGGCAGGTGAAGGAAGTTGGGGTGGGCACGCAGTGCTGTCAGTGGCACAGTCCTGGCACTGCTTCCATGGGGTGGCCCCACCTTGGAGATGGTTGCCCAGGCTAGGTTTGATTGTGGCAGTCCTGCCTCAGCCACCAGGGAGCTGGGATTACAGGTGTGTGCCACCACACCCAGCTAGGAATTTTAAATGGATAAAGATATTCACAGGACCTAAGTCTGTTTTCACCAGAGTGTTAGCTTTAGTGAAAGCAGTTCAGTACTTTGTGATATGGCACCTTGGCCAGGGCCTGGTGCAGGAGGGTCACTGCAAGTGCAAGGCCAGCCTGGAATAGGTCTCCTGCCCACTGATCTCCCGGTGTGTGCATTGGGAGGAGACTTGGAAGCATGTTTCAGCCCTCTTGGCTCTCAGGATAAGCACAGTCTCAGTTGGCTTCGCGTCATTTGTTAAGACATTCAGTAGACTGGTATGCAAGACTCAGGTGGACTGGTGTCTAGACCCTGTGTTGTCCTCTGTGGCTGCGGTGACCACGTGAGGGAGAGGCTAAGCACTGCTCCACCCCTAGTAGCAGCTGGGGTAAGGCCCTGGGGGACACTGGGTCAGGCTTCACGGCAGCACATCTGGGCTGACCGCCAGGGAGGTTTCCTGCCTTGGGTGACTCGTGCTGTCCAAACTTCCCGCTTATCTCCAAGAAATGTAAATACTCCCCGGAAACGGCAGGGTCAGCGTCCTGCTCTGCAGTCAGGCTTGGCCCCCACTTTCACAAAGCGGGGAGGGGGCAAGAGGCATTACTGTGGGCCGAGGTGCTGGGTTGCTCGCCGGAAGTTCTCACAGCCACTCTGGGCAGGTGGGCAGTGCTTCTGAGTGGTTCTCAGGGTTGAAAGCCCTCACTGCGCATCAGTGTTTCTGGTCCTCATTACCTCTGCCCGTCCCGGTCTCATACCTTGGGGTTTTCATTGTACACATTTTGGTCATCTCTCCACCTCCTGCTCAGCTCCTATGCCCTCTTGTCCAGTCTCCCACCTGTCATCCTTGTTGGATTCAGACTGGCCCATTCCCACTCATTGTGATGGATTCCAGATCCTCCCACTGTTCTGCACGTGACAGTGTGTCATTTTATGGCCAAGTAGTACCCATGGTGGACAGATGCCACATTCTGATCTTGCCAGGTGCCTAAGCTGGTCCCAGGTCTTGGCCCTGTATTGCCGCACGTTCTCTTAACTCATCTGGGGCCTGGGGTGGGGGCTGAATGTTGCGCTGTGGGCGGTGGTGTGGGTCTGCTTCAGTGACTGGGTGATCCCAGCTCACCTGCAAGGCAGCGCCTGGCCCACCTCTTGGCCCCACTGCATCGGGAAGGTGTGGGGGGTGGAGGGGCTGAGGCGAAGATACAGCTGGAAGGCCCACCACGCAGTCCACACATGTATTTCTGTAAAATCGGCAGAAAATCACCACAGCTGGTGAAGGCTGCTGCAGTTTCCCAGCCTGGGACCGAGGCAGTGAGCAGCGGATCGGGTTGGCACAGGAAGAAGAAGCAGGACGGATACAGCTGTAGATAGACACACAGACCTCCCCGCCAGGGCTGCCCCCTCCAGCAGCACACCTGGCTCCGTACCCTTCGGATGGACGGATCCAGCGTCTCACCATGGTCCAGCCACTCACCTCCCCAGAGCACCACCTGCAAAATACAGCTCCGCCCGAGGCTGTGGGGGCAGCTAGACAGGCTGGAACACTAAGGAGCCTAACAAAAGCTTTTGGCTGGGTCTTTCTGCTGCACAGGATCCTTGGATAGTTACAGCTGTGCGTGTCAACATTTTGTTCCCCTTTGCAGCTGAGTTGCGGTTTAGAACCTGCATGTTTCATGGTTTGCTTAACCGTTCACCTGTTGAAGGACCTCAGAGCTGCTTCCTGCTTTAGGCTAGTACAAATAAAGTCACTATAAGGACCTGTGGACAGCTCTGGGGGCAAACATGTTTTCATTTCTCTGGGGAAAATGCCCAGTATGGTAACTGCTGAATCCTAGAAGTTCTAGGGATGGACCCACTGAGCTACACCCCAGCCCTTCTGTTACTTTTTATTGTGAGACAAGGTCTTGTTAAATTGCCCAGGTGGGGCTTGAACTTTACACCCTCCTACCTCAGCTTCCCAATGTGCTGGGATTATAGCTGTGCAGTACCATGCCTGGTTTATATGCATCCTGTGTGTAATAGGACACCGCTAGTGTGTACCCCTTTTACATGGTACCCAAGTGCTGGCTGAGCTTGGGTCTCACTGTGAGCCAGGTCCCCACAAGCAGTAGTCAGGAAAATCCATGAAAGAAAGAAGGAAAGGAAATATGTCACCTTCATTTATTGCTAGCTCACCTGATGCTGCGTGATTATTACTTTATGCTTATGAATTTCCCCGTAGTACACACATTTATTAAAATGACAGCCAGGCGTGGTGCATGCCTGTAATCCCAGCACTAAGGAAGCTAAGGCAGGAGGATCGCCACAAGTTTGAGGCCAGCCTTGCCCACATAGTTGGAGGTCAGCCTGAACTACATGTACAGCAAGACCCTGTTTCTAAAAATAAAACCAAGAAGGGCTCTGGGTTCCATCCCCACTGCTGGGAAAAGAAAGGGGAAGAGAGAAAGCCAGGCGTGGTGGCTTGGGCCTGTAAACCCTGCTTTCGGCAGGAGGATCCCAAGTTTTGAGTCCTGCCTGAGCAATTTAGCAAGGCTTTGTCTCAGATAAGGAGTGGGTATGTAGCTCATGGCGAACACTGGGTTCAATGCCCAGTACCACAGAAAGACGAAAGAGAAAACAGAAAGGTGAAAGAGACCCAGGAGGGAGAGCTCACCCTGGCGCATTCCCACACTCCCCAGCCAGCCCCAGGACGCGGGTGTCCGACAGGAAGCGGCTGAAGATAAGCAGCAGAGGCAGCAGGCAGGGCTCCCAGTGCTGGACCGGGCTGCTGGCCTCTAAATAGCAGCCATGCTGCCCTGCAGCGCAGTGTCCCCGCGGGCTGGCGACGGAAGGACAGCAGTCAGGAAGTCCCTTCGCCCAACGTGCACAGGGTAGGAGACGCTGCCCGGCTTCCAGCAGGGCTCCTGGGGCCGAGACCCCGTGTCAGGGAGGCGGGATTCCACCGGTCCGGGCCGGTCTGGGGACTTGTTCATAGATTCAGGCAGGGGTGGTGTTGGTCAGCACTGGAGCCCTGAGACTGTGGACTGTGAGGGTAGCGGAGCTCCTGTACCAGCTCCGGCTGGTGATGGACAGAGTCGCAGGAGGAGGGAGGCGAATCAGCAGGCCGGACGCTCCTGCCTGGACCCCTCGCCCCATGACCCTGCTGCCCTGTTAGATCCGAGGCGGTGCAGCAGCCCTGAACGTAAGTGATGTGCTGTAAGCCGCGGTGCGCGCTGTGCATAGCCGGGTTTTCCCCTGGATGGGGCGCTTTGCTGCAGGCATTGGGCAGGGCCCCAAACCCTCACGGCTACTGCATCTTACCTACGATTCTAAGCAGTCTGTGCTGGGAAACAAGCCATGACCATGTGATTAAAGCCATGGAAAGAGGGAGGAGGTGTTTTCTTACTGCACTCTGGGTAGAGAAGCCAGTGTGTGTTGTGGGTAGAGATCCACAGGATGTAGAAGTGGACACGCCTGTAATCCCAGTACTCTGCGAGGCTGAGGCAGGAGGGTAGCAAGTTCAAGCCCAGCCTGGGCAGTTTGTTAGTGAGATTTTGTCTCAAAATGCAAAATAAAAAACGATAGAAAAAAGGAGCAGGGCAGCGGGGCAGTGGAGGTAGGTGGTGGGTTTGCCGGGACCCCAACCCTCCCCCATGCTGCGGGGTGGGGCCCTGGAGACACTTGTGGTCTCCGCTCATGCTGGTCCTGCTGCACGTATTGAACAAAACCGCAGCGCTGCACATGGGGCACTTCTCCCAATCCAAAGAGCACATTTCTGCTCTGAATTCCGTGTCTAATCCCCTGTCCCCCACAGCTGGCCTATTCAACCCAGGCTGGGAGATAAGGATGTTGTTCTTAAGCAGACCCTGGATGCACTGCCTTCCTCCGTTTACACAACCGAATTCCTCTCCAGCAGGCTCAGGGAGCCTGCCCAGCCAGGGCTCCTGGGGGCGGGGTGCCTGGCCTGTCCCAGTGCTCTCTTTCCTTTTTTTAATTATTTAATTTTATTAGTGCATATTTGCCGCACATGATTAGATTCACTGTGGGGATTGGTGCATGTACATAACACATTTTAATTTTTTTTTGAGACAGTATCTGTCTATATAGTTTAAGGTGGCTTTGAACTCACAATGTAGACCAGACTGGCCTCAAACTTTCCACTATTCTCCTGTCTCAGCCTCTTGAATTCGAGGTTACAGGCATGTGTCACAATGGCCAGCTATTTTAATTCTTTTTCAATCCCTTTCCTTCTCCTTCCTGCTCCATCTCTTGGCCCCTTCTTTTGCAAAGTATCTATCTCCTTTTTCTTTTGCAATACTAAGGATCAAACTCAGGACCTTGTGCTTGCCAGGCAGGTGCTTAGGCCACTGAGCTATATCCCAATCCCAAGGCAGGTGCTTATGCCACTGAGCTATATCCCAATCCCATCTCCTTACTTTCTGTTGTCTTTCATTTTGCTTTTTATCTATGCTTTGGGTGTCTCATATATGGGAAACTATGTGATATTTAAGCCTGTGTGTCTGATTTATTTCATTGAATAGTATGGTCTCACCAGGCATGGTGGTGCATGCCTATAATCCCAGCACTTGGGAGGCTGAAACGAGAGGCTTATTTTGAGTTCCAGGCTGGTCCGCACTACATAGTGAGACCCTGTCTCAGAAAACCAAAGCAGACAATATGGTCTTAGGGTGCCCATCTCCCTGCACAGGACTCAAGGTCACCCTTCCTTATGGCAGAGCAGTGCTCCGTGGTGTGTAAGCATCGTACTTCCTTGGTCCGTTCCTCTGTGGATGGGTGTATAGGTGGCTTCCCGGGCTCAGCTGTTAGGAGTTGTGCTGCTACAAGCACAGATCACTGCACTATGATGTCCTCTCCAAGTATTTTCTCACCCCTGCTAGCTGGTGTTCCAAACAGGCTGCCCATGCTCTGCCTGGGGCCAGACAGGGTCACCCCGTCCCCAGCGGCCCCTCCTGAGGGCAGTCAGGCAGCTCAGGGAGGAGGGCGGAGGTGCGTGTTAGCCATCATGGCCCTGCAGGGAGGAGGTGAGCGCCTGGAGGTGGTGGCGGTGGCAGCTCTGCTCACTGCCACATGCTGCTGCTCTGTGTCTGTCAGCCTCCCCCTGTCCAGGAGTCAATGTCCTGCCGGCGCCCACGATGAGGAGGGACCTGGCTCTCGTGGGCACACTGCTCAGCCTGGCCTTCCTATGGCTGCCACCGCCCGTGCATCCCCAGCTGGCCATGGATGATGCCTGCTCTGTGCAGATCCTTGTTCCTGGCCTCAAAGGTGAGTGGTGCCATCATGGGGGCTCTAGGGCTAGTCAGTGGCCTCAGGTGGCCTCAGATCCTTTGCAGCCAGGCTGCAGAACAGAGATGCACACAGAGCCCTCCAGTCCTGCAGACCCTGGGAAAATCTGTTTATCTGTTTGGCCTCAGTTTCCCCATCTGTAAATAAATGATCTAGCTGCCTGGTGCATGGGTGCTTGAACGCCTTACTGTGTGTGACTCTGAAGTTGTGTTGGTTTGGGGTTATGATGCAAGGTAAAACAATATATAACACAGGACACATATTTTATATGATTATAAGTCACCCAAAGAACAATATACAGAAGAGTGCAGGAAATCTGTCCACACACTAAGACCAAGGAATCCAGCTGAGGGTCTGGATCCTGCAATAATGTCCTACATGAGTCCAGCTGAATACCTAGAGCTCGTAACAATGCCTCCCACGAATCCAACTGGAGGCCCAGAGCCCATGACAACATCTCATACAGGCCTGTTTCAATGATCTGTGCTGGGAAGGCCCACAGGTCAGTGGTGGAATCTAGAAAGTCTGTGCCAGCAGGATGAAGGATCTGTGCCAGCAGGCTGAGGGATCCGCACTGGAGCCAGGAAGCACACCATCTTCCCCTCTGGAGCCAGGAAGTGATGCTCAGAGAAAGGACCAGAGCTCCCTCAAAGTGAACCAAAGCCATTCTCAGTGCCAATGAGGTCCCAAGCTCCTCAGAGGATGAAAACAGCCAAGTTCATCAGGAAAGCCAGCACGACGAGCTCCTCCAAAGCAACCAACAGCTTCCACCAGCTCCAACAGCCTTTCTCCACTCCCAATAGCCTCCTTCTCCTTCTCCAGTTCTGCCTCTTATGCTGCTGGCAGCAATCCCCACCCCAGCTGGGTGTGGGCCTCCCACACCCAGCACCATGATTACTCAGTTCAGCCGGGGGTTGTAAGTTGACCACCAGTGGTCAACCCACCACAGAAGCCATTGTTTATTGGTGCCTCAGCCTTCTCCAAAGTAGGTGAAACAAGGAGCCTGGCAATTTGCCCAGGAACTGCACATGTGATATCAGCACAGGTGACCTTTTTGGGTGCATTTTACAGATTGGGACACTGGAGGCTCAGAGGAATTTACATTTGCCTAAGGCTCCACAGTGTGTTCCTATCCTGGTTCAGGACAGCTGTCCCGACAGTTGTTGGCACAGGGTCTCACTATACAGTTCAGGCTGGCCTTGTACTCACTTATATGTAGCCTAGGCTGGCCTCAAACTCATGGTGAGTCTCCTGCCTCACTCTCCTAAGTGCTGAGATCAGAAGCATGTGCTACCATGCCCACCATGTATTCTTCATTTTTATTTTTTTTGTTATTTTGTTTTATTCTACTTTATTTTAATTTTTAAAATAGAGGCACAGTTTTATCAAAGGTAGGAAAAGAAATAGGCTCTGCAGAGTGAGTTTGGGCCAAGTACAAATTGGAAAAGAAAGAACACCCCATGGCGTGAGAGTGGGGCTCTGTGCGTGGGAGCACAGTGGCCTAATTTTGTGAAAATGTCATTGGCACATCCGAGAGGTACACAGCGATGA
>PVLD010018949.1:0-37655 GCA_004027595.1 Dinomys branickii
GGCAGTTTGTATACACCCCTGTATGTTATAGTATAGTCTGAGGCAGCTATATCTCTTCCCAAGGTGAGAGTCCAAGGATATAGATAAACCCAGGAGTACAGTTATTATCACAGGGAAGATGACTGACTGAGTGGTAGGGCAACGGAGATGAGGGAGGAGAAAAAAACGAACTGATCAAAAGGGCCATCATCTGTGTAACCTGAGTAACAAAGATGAAGGTAACATTATGTAGGACAGCATCCAGAGCTAATTCCCTTCTATGTTCTCTATAATTCTGTATTTCCTCAGTCGTTTTTTGTATTAGCAGAAATGAAGATAACTTTATATTATACAGCATCCAGTGCAAATTCCCTACTATCTTATCTATAATTTGGTATTTCCTTTAATGTTTTTGTGTTAACTAATATGAAGATAACTATGTAATACAACACCCAGTTCTAATTCCCTACTATATTCTGTATAACTTTGTATTTTCTGTATTGTCTATGGCTTTTCTGGTTCATATATCTCCATTCTTTTGTCTTTAAAATAAAATTAAAAAAAAAATAGAAAAAAAAAAACAAGCGCTGTAAGGTGGGCAACCTGCATACAATACAAGGGACGGAAAGAGGTTTGTCTCTCCTTTCCTCTCATGGATTTTGTTGTCTTTGACCACCATGAACCACTGCCTTCTGCCGTGTGCCACTCTGCTTTGGAGCCAGCTGATTATCGACTGAAACCTCCACAAACTGTGGGCTAAATAAACCTTTCCTCCCTTAACTTTAAGTGTTGCATATTTTGTCCCAGCAACGAGAGACGGTACACCATGAATATGGATAGTTATGGATCTGCTAAGGGTAGGTTCATTTCATCATTTTCTGAAAATGTAAAAAAGTTCCATTTCATATGTAGGATGTGTAAGCAGTGAAGACAGAAAGAAAAGCATAACTAGCAGTGTGCTATGAAGATTTAGGTTGACCTACTTTGCTGAAAAAGTAGCATGAAAAATAAGACAGTGTCCATACTGTGCTACACCTTCAGCCCTTTCAAATTTTATTTTATTTTTTTTAAATTTTGAGACAGGGTCTGACTAAGTTGCACAGGCAAGACTCAAACTTGCAACTCTCCTGCCTCGGCCTTCTGTATGCTTGGTTTCCAGGTGTGTGCCACCTCATCTGGATGTTTTTACTATTGTTTGACTGTCAGGCTTAAGAAACCAATAAACTAGTGACTAGATTTAGTGTATGTGTATGTCTACGTGTGTGTGTGTGTGTGTGTGTGTGTGTGTGTTTGACTTCATTTTGAACATCAGAATTTCGATGACTGGGCCATTAAGTTATAGTCATCAGCAGGACTATGAGCAATATTAGGGAAAGAAAAAGACAGGAGAGACCGGGAGAGGCCTCTGCAGAGCACGCGAACTGAACTTGTTAGAAACATGGGGGGCCAGGCGTGGTGGCGCATCCTATAATCCCGGCACTTGGGAGGCTGACATAGGAGGATTGCCACGAGATCAAGGCCAGCCTGGGCTACAGAGTGAGACTCTGTCTCAACAAGCAAATAAACAAACAGAGAAATATCAGGAAGAACCAAAAACGGGCAGGAATTCAGGTTTTTCCTCCTTTGATTTTTATAAAATTATACTTGCTCTACTTTTGTGACCTCAAAGTGAAATCAAAGTGAGACAAAACTGTGTAGGAAGTACAGGCCTCTCACCTCAAGAAAGGATGAAGGGAAAATTTGTGGCATCACCATAACCGCCATCACCATCACCATCATCACGGTGACAAGCATTGCCTAACTAGCAGAGACAATTTTTAAAAGTCACTTCGTTCTTCAAAGCTTTGGCATGTATTTTGTTGTTTCATAATATTGGAAGTGCACCTTGTTGTAAATAATGAGTAAATATGTTGAGTCCAAAACCAGAATTTCACTGCAGGCTGAGGAGCTCATGTTGGTGGGTGATGTACTTTGAACACAGTATTTCTGTCTGTCCATTTGAGAAGTAATTTTTAGTGCTTCTCATGCTTTCAAACATATTTTGACTGCATTAGTGGATTCAGGATTTAGAGGCATGCTCTAATTTGTGAAGGTGGTGTAACTGGTAGAAATTTCCATATCTAGAAGGTGGTGTTGAGTCAGGGCTGGGAAAGTAACCCTGGCTCAGAAGTAAAATTGTACAGATTTTGCCTCCATCAAATATCTTGAATGAAAACCTTTCCTAAATAATCATAAATCATCACTGTGTATTTATGTAGTGTCCATTTGCAAATGAATCTGCACTGGATAGGTTTCAAACAGGTTGAGCAGCTGTGGTTCTTCCTGATTACAGGAAGTTTACAGTAAATCAGAGCCTAAGATAAAAGAAAAGCAACTCCCAAATGATTTTCGAGCAAAGACAAATAATGCCTTAATTGGCAGCCTTAGGATTGGATCTGAAATGCTGTGGCCTTTTAATTTTAAATGGCACGTGCAGACTCAGGTGCTGCAGGCACACTAATAAGTATATGGCCCCCTGTCTGGCTGTCAGTTAGGGATATGTGGCAAATGGGGCAGGAAAATCAAAGGGATCAGAAAAGATGCAAATTCCCATGCCTTTCAGAACACTGTGTCCATTAGGAGTGGTATACATACTCACAAAATGCATGTCAAGGTAGATTTTAGGTGTACAAATGCTGAATCCATAAGAGCAGGCTCCTTCCCGGCCTTGTCTCAGATGTGTGGACTTCTGGTGGCTTGAGGTCCAACTGGTGTTCCATCCATCACCTCCCAAAGTGGCTTCTTAGGCACGAAGAGGTGGGTTTGCTAATGGCTAAGCATGGCAGTATTCAAGTTTTTATAAGGCCTAAAACAGATACTTTTTTTGGGGGGGTCTTCTTTAAGCAAAAGAATCAGAAATATATTGCCTTTTACACAAGGCACAAAAATATATGACCATACAATAACATCTTAGGGACCCTCCCAGGGGCACAGCAAAAAAACATTGAAGTTCCTGCTTTATTCTTTCCACAGTAAAGAAACTTTTACTACTGGTTTATTTGAGAAGGGAAAGGTCCATTTAGGGTCTGGAGTTACACTGTTAGATTACGTAGCTTACATGAGGTCTGATATTGCTATAGTTTCATTCTAAAATGTTCCTAAATGTGTAGAGATGGGGCCTGATTGGAAGGGGGAGATCTCCAGCTCTCTCTCTCTCTCTCTGTCTGTCTGTCTCTCTCTCTCTCCTCTTCTTGGCTGCCAGTGATCAAGCAGCTTGCAGCTTTCTTCTGCCAGGATCTTCCACTATACTGTTACTTCTCTGGAGCCAGCTGACCATGGACTGAATCATCCAAAACCATGAGGCAAAATAAACCTCCCATTGAAGTTGTGAGTGTTGGGTACTTCGTAGCAGTGACGGGAAAGTGGGCTGATACAACTGTGTTATGATACGTCTGTAATATTGTTTTAGGCTTGATGTAGTATCAAGAGTGCCTACAAATGGGCTTGCCCAATTTGAATGTTTCTGGTCTGGGCAATTGGTGTCCATGTCTTCTAAATGTTCTGTAAGGTAAAACAAAATGAAACTATTCACTGATTATTAAAAGTCCAAATGTCTATTTTAGCCTTGAAAGAATCTGGTAAAGGACAGAAAAATGCTTCTGAGTGTTTGCATATGAGAAAACTGGACACAGTAATTACTGGGCACTTTATTTAGTCATTTATTTTAAAGAGGAAAAACATAAAAATAACATTAAAACAGAGTTTCAAAACAGGTTAGTACAATAATTAACACCATATCTTGTACTCTGAATAATTATTGGGTGCAGTAAAACTCTCATAGAAAATCCGGGGCTAAAACCTAAGTCATTGGACTTTAATGCTAAAATCATTTTTCAGTGAAATGCCATCGGAGGCACTGTAGTTTGCATTCAAAACTGTAATTCTGGGCCAGGTCTTATAGAATACAGATGAATTATACTGAATTTTAACTGGTGAGATAAATCACTATTTTGTCACCACAGGTTATGAGTCTTGAAGGATAAGTTATTTTTAATTTGTTTTCTGAGAATAGCCCTTTGCAATAGCAATAGCGGGATGAAAGTAAAATGGTTTAACAAAAATTTATGGTGGCAGAGCCTTTGATGTATGCTTCCTGTGGGTCACAATCAGCTACCTGTAATACACTGGGGCAGGCGTTTATTGCATCTTTTCCAAATCATCAGTTTCTTGCTATTTTTATGAGTTCAGAATAGGTATGACCTAGTTTAGAATTTAAAGATAGGTCTTACTTGGATGTCGGCTTCCTTATAAAAACATTGTTGTGATCACAACAATGTCACAGCTACCATGACAGTGAAAGCTCATGGGATGCACTTAAGTGACTCGCGAAGTGTGTAAGCCCTTCATGCCCTGTCTACGTCTTCTTTAGCAGGCTGGCACGCCCATCCTCAGCTTCTCTGTGTGCTGGCTGTTAAGAGCTCACACCTCTCCCCTTTTCTGGAGATTGGCTCTCGGTAGAGAGGAGTGAAACAGCATGCGGGTACCAGGGAGGCCCATAGTCAATGGCTGCGTGCTGTGGAGTGGGGGTGGGGTGGGGTGGGGGTGAGCTCAGCCTTCACCTCTGGCTGGCACCACCTGCAAGATGCAACTCATCTTGTTGAGCTCCCTGAGAGAGATCAGCCAAGCCAGATTTCTGAAGCTACATCCTTGTCCTACACCGCCTGCTTCCTTTTCTTTCTCTAACCATCCTCTCAGAAGATTACTTGCCCCAGAGCAGCCTGTCGGGTTAAGGACCCTTAGTTATTGCAGGCTGATCAGGTCCACAGTCTCCCAAATGAGTGGATGACGAAGGCTTAAATAAATGAGACAACTGAAATGGTTTTAGGGCTCCAGGAAGGTCCACCTCTCTTACAAAATTCGAGATTCTCTAGGTTAAGACCCAGACTCTGCTGGGCTGCCTGTAGTTATTAGGTTTTCAAGCAAAGGAGGGGATACTGGAGAAAATGCAGGAGTCTGGGCAGGGCTTGGGAAACCCTTTAAAGACGTCTCCAGGTAATATATTATGTTACTTTAGGAAAACTGTGTTAGGTCCAGGAAGGCCTTCACCTCGGGAGTGAGATGCCTGTAGCTAGTTAATTGAGGTTGGAGCCAAAAGACTCCAGCTATGGCCTTGTCTCGTCCTTTGAGGCCTCAGGGCTTCACCCACCATCACAGGCCTTTGCAGGGACCAGTGACTCACAAGTAAACATGGAAGACCAATTGGTTAACACTAAATCCTGCTCAGGGCCACTACATAGTGGTTTCCATCAATACCCATTTTAAGCTCTTAGTGAACTTGACCTAAGTCAAACTCAGCAAAGTCAGGCAACACTGAATGTGTCATATTTTCAGTCAAGTTTTTTGATGGATGGTAGTAACAAAAGAGAGGAGAAATGACAGAAGTGGGAGGTACCGTTCTATAATTTCAGAGTTTGTGATGACTGATTAGCAATCATGTAAATAAACTTTGAAATGAAGTATAGGATAGGTTCAGAAGTAGTTGGTATCACATGCGCAAAAGATGAATTTTGCTCATCATTTGGAAACTATGTGCTACCATGGTTTGACTTTTGCCCCCTTGGTCAGGGTCAAACATTCTGTGATACCAGAAAGCCAATTTTAAGGAGTGTTGAAGCCATGAAATAAGCCATTCATGTGACAAGCAAAGAGGCAGGTGATATAGGATGCTTGCACTTCTCCTGGCAATTCTGTAGCAGGGCCAAAGCAGATGCCAAGCTGGCTTTCCATCTGCTGTTGACTCCAGTTTGAGTTAACTAAACAGGGCTCAACAGCTGTTGATTAAAAAACAGTTATAGCTTTAATATAAGCAAATGATCTTTTATGAAAGCCAGATATAAATTTGTAGTAACAAGATTGTTAATACCACATTTATTATTATTATTAATACTACATTTCTGGTGTTCAAAGGATCTTTCTCAGTAGCTACAGGACAGAAGGAATAGGTCTGGCCGTTCTTAGTTATACCCTAAAAGGCCATTTTAGGCAAGCTTTGGAAGACTTTGCCTTGTGGTAGTGGACATTTTAAAAAGATAGTTACGTGACCTTTTTCTCACTTCGTATTTGAAAATAAGGCAGGTATGAGGAGTGCGGGAGTGCGTCTGGAAACTTGAGTGCCAGGAGAGTGATGAAGGAGATGAAGCTGGATAGAACTGGGTCAGGATAATGAAAGACTTCATAAATGTCTCGGTCTTTCCTCCATACTGCAATTGGGACCATTCAAGGGTTTAAAAAGGAAGCTATGCTGACATTTGTCTGAGGGGAAGTGAGGAAACTTTCACATAAACCTTATCTCATTGGAAACTCAGATGCCTTTACCAAGAAGTGGTCACCTTATTCCCTCATTTTTACAGAGAAAACCGAGGCCTAGAAATATGCAGTCATTTATCTAAAGTCGCACAACTACAGAGAGAGAGAACAGAGACTGCCATCTCATTCAGATTCCAAGTCCTGCCGTGCTGCTTCCATGACTGGTCACAGCACACCGATGTCATGAAGATGTCCCAGTCCGAGATGCAATCTAAGCACATCACAACTGAAGCCATGAACTGAACTATAGAATTGAAAAATGTAGGTCAAGACAGACAAAAACAGGTGATGGTAATATTTCCAGCTGGATCCCATTCACACACGGACGTTTCCACATGATACCACTGCCTGGGAGAGAAAGCTATGTTTGTGTCTTTGCGCTGGGACTTGTTACACAGGTCCCAGACGACTTTTCTGCATATTAGAGAAAAGTTTAAATCATGTTTTTAGAAACAAAGAAGAAGATGACATTTTACTTTCTTTCTATATTGCTTTCCAAGGACCAGTCCTCTACATAAAATATAAAGGCATCCACAACTGAAAAGTTTTATATTAAACCAGTGGATTTCTGGTCTTTTGCCTGATCTTTCTATTTATTTATTTATTTATTTTAAAGAGAATAAAACAAACAATATAAGTAATACAGAATTTCAAAACAAGATGATGGGAAATTGACACTGGTTATTATATTGCATATTATTAACTTCAGAGTAGTTGCTCAGATTACCCGATACAGGCATGCAAAATTGGTCAAACAATATAAGCCCTGTTTCTTTCAGTGAACTAATAGAATTAGTAGAACAATTATCTTAGCTATCTTTTGTGTGTGTATATATATATATATTTTTTTTTCTTTCTTTCTTTCTCTCTTCCCCCATCCCAGTTGTCCTTTCTTTTTGGGCAGTCTCTTTCCCTTTCACAATATCTACTGTACCTTTTGGATCTTATTTACTCTTTCAATTTCTTATACTAGGGAGACAATATGATGTTTACACATGCGAGTCTGATTTATTTCACTTATGAGTGTGGTCTCTAGTTGCATCCATTTACCTATAAAAGCCTCGAGCTTATGTTTCTTTATAGCTGAGTAGTACTCCATTGTATAAAAATACCACATCTTTTTTATCTGTTCCTTGGTTGACGGGCATTTGTGTTGTTTCCAAGGTTTAGCTGTGACAAATTGTGCTGCTATAAACATAGGTGTACATATATCACTGTGGTGTGACGTTTTCAGTTCGTTTGGAAAAATACCCAGAAGGGGAATAGCTGAGTTGAATGGGACCTCTAATCCTAGTTTTGTGAGGAATCTCCACACTGATTTCCACAGTGGTTGTACCAGTCTGCATTCCCACTGTGGCAGAGAAGGGTTCCTTTTCCCATAGTGCCCTGTCTTTCTAAGGCTAGCACCTCATAAAACACTTTGGGAGGAAGTTTTAATGGAGAAATGGGAGTCTACTCCCTGAATGGGTGAAAGGTCAGATTCAAGCCAGGGCCTGAAATAGGGCCTATTGGACTGGTGTCTGGTGGCAGTGCACACACACCTAGATGGATGGTAAGTGAGTTGGTGGGCAGTTATTGTGTGGGCTTCTGACCTTGGAGTTTTCCTTTGTAGTAAAGGTCCATAGAACACACAGATGACTTTACTTTCCATAGTATGACGATGCAGTTCTACAGAACATGTTTGGAGCATGAGGCCACCCCTGATAACCCACTCAGTGCTGTGCATTTTCAGTATTTCTTGGAGAAAATTTGCTTTGCTTGCTTAATAGAGAAATATGTGATGGAGACTGGTCATTGAAGACCATTGTCGATGGTCACTGAAGACCGCTCTTCAGCTTATTATCCTGACACAGTGTGTAGTCTATTATAATATGCCACTCAAGTTTAAATTGTGTGTTATTTCTTGAAATTAAACCTTACAATAGGAAATATCAAAGGGTGTATCTAGCATTTATCTAATTTTAGTCCACTGAAAATACAAATTGAAGAAACCTTGAAGAACACATTAAAATTATCTGAATAGTCATTTTATGGATATCTTACAGTCAATATTTATATTATTTTCTAAATTTTAAACACTTATACAGTGAGGCTACATTATTTTTATAACCAGAAAATGTGTTACTTAAAGAAATATAAAGCATTATCAGAGTTACTCTCCTTTTTTCTTGGTCTCAGGTAGGACAGTAATTATTTTCACTTTATACTAGGCCACCATATGTATGGGTGATGTAAATTTAAAGAGTTAAGAGAACTATGATAGACTTTCTGAGCATCTCTCTGTAGTGTATCTTCTTATTCCTAGCCTACTATACTTTCTTTCTTAATAATGTTTTCCATTAATTTTTGTTTTTGGTATTCAAAATCAGCATGATCCTTACCTGTATTGTATCATTAAATGCTTCTTTCTTTTATGTGGATTTCAAGTTTATTGGTTAAAAGTGGCATTTGGGTGATAGATAAGCAATTATGCTGCTATCTTTGTTCATGGGAACAGAGATCTTATTTTTATGTTTGAAAATTAATAAAATATTGAAAAGCATATCTTAGTTATGTACTTGTTGCCAAGCCACATTACCCAACACTCACAAGGTAAAGGAGGTTGGGTTTATTTTGGCTCACAGTTTGTAGAGGGTTCAGTCCATAGTCAGCTAGCTCTAAGACAGGGCTGTATGGCCTAGGCATGTTCCTTGTGGCATGGTGTCCAGGAAGCACAAGTGGGGAACCAAGGGAGGAGGGAATCAAGGAGGAAGGAGCGAGGGAGGACACCTTTCCATGCTACTCCCAGTGACCCAACTTCTCCAGGCAGGCTTCACCTCCCAAACGACATTTAACCATAAGCTCCTCAGTGCACTAATCCACTGCTGACTGCTACAACCTCATGACCAATCATCTCCCCAAAGCCCCACCCATAAGAGTCTCTGGGGCAACATCCAGGTATAAACAATAACAGAGTTGTATTAGATTCCTGGCAAAAGTAAGTAAAATGTATAGACAAATTTCATATACTTCTAGGCACACACGGAGAAAACCTGTTCAATTATTAATAACCTTTTTGATTCAACCCCATCAAGAGTATAACGTCTGTGTTGAGACTTTCTGTGTCCATCTTCTTTTTCTTTGTGTGTGTGTTCATTTGTTCCAGCATCGTTTATTGGAAAGATTATTTTTTTCTCCATGGTGTTGCCTCTGTTTCCTTGTCAAAGATAAGCGGACTCTACTTCTGTAGACCTATTTCTAGGTTCTCTGTTTTATTTCATTCATTTATCTCTGTCACTTTATATTAAAAGTCTTGAAGTGGGGTAGCACCACCCCCGTGATTTTCTTTTCTGTAATATTGAGTTGGCTATTGTGGGAGTTTCTGCCTCTCCATATAATATTTAGAACCAGTTTGCTGATATCTACAATGTAATTTGTTGGGAGCATGGATAGGACTGCAGTGAATCTACAGATCAAGTTGGGAAGAACTGACATCTTGACAACACTGATTCTTCCTGTCCATGAACACAGGATGTCTGTCCTTCCATTTGTTGAATTCTATTCTGATTCCATCTATCAAAATTTTAATTGTCCTCATACAGGTTTTGCACGTTTAAAAATAACTTGTATGTAAATAATTTATTATAGATCTTATTTTAAAAATTGGTCAAAATGAATTAGCCTCCTCAAATCATTAAAATAATGAAAAGGTAGGAAATGGACAAATGTTTCACAGTTATTTTTCCCATTGAATCCTGTGAATTGTGTTGCACTATTGCACACATGCTTGTCCGAATTTTATGCAGGTTTTAAGAATAAGGTGTATGAAAATTGTATAAGAATAATTAGACATTATTATAATGTATTTGTGGGGAAAAGAGGACATTTAGCAAGGTAGAATTACTAGCGATTTTTAAATCTGATTTTCTATACTTGAAATGATATGTCTTTTAGAGAATGATTCATTTTTACAAATTAAAAAGTTAAATACATGTTTATTATTGTGAAATATTCATGAATTTGAATCATACTGGCCAAGTTAAGATGAGTTTGTGACTATGAACCAAAGATATCGATGGCTGACTTTACCACCACCCATATAGATTAACCCTACATCTTGGCAAGGGTCCAGAGATGATACCCACAGCAATTACACTTGGCCACTTAGGAGACTGTAGCATTCTGGATGCCAGGAATGGCAGCCTCTGAGCATCCCTGTGCATTGTGTAATTACATCCATTTTCTCTCGGAAAATAAAGTGTTCAGGTGTCATCCTACTGCAGTAACTGCCTCCCTCCTCCACACTCATGACCTGCTTCTTCTTCCTATAATAACTCATGTCGTGCAGCCCACTCCTTTAAAAATCTGACTTTGCTAAACAGTAGCAAACAATCTGTTCTTTATTTTTATGTTGTTAGTGTAGAAATGAGTATCTGATACAATCTACGTCCTATCTAAATACGATCTACATTTTATCTAAATAGTTGTGAGAGAAGCTTGTTGAAGACTTCTAGAAAGGTGGTCTTTTTCTTCAGGGAAACCGGGAAATGATTTCTACATCATGCCTTACACAGATGCAAGGACTAAACCACTACAGCCTGAATATAGCACCAATCCATAAAAGATTGTAGAGAAATCTCTTAATCAAGTCAAACCAGGACCTACCCTGTTTTGGTCTTCCCAGTAGGTGAGCCAATATATTTTTTAATATTAAGCCAGTTCAAGTAAGATGTTCTTTTATTTGCAGCTGAAGCCATCATAGTAGACAGTTTCATAATAAAATATCTGGAAGTTTAGATTTTTAAAAATGTAAACAGTAATCTTAAAAGCTGGCTTAACATGAAAAATGTAAATGACTTTATTCTTGTATTAAAGCTAAATAATATTGAATCAAGCAGTTTCAGAAATTGGACTTGACTCTCTAAATCAGCAGTCTATTATTAATAATTAATCCTATTGGTAAAATGTTAATTTTCAGTGTTTCTTATTTGTGTCTCACCATTTACAAATTATAACTTGAAATAGCTTTTGTTAAGCCATTTTTAATCTACATACAACCTCTAGGTAAGCTTTTACAGAGGACAAGAACATGATATAGCTTGCTCTATGAAGCTCAGGTTTTTGATATGTCAGGCATTTCCCAATGAATCAAATATAGCTTTTTAAGGAAAGCAAAGATTAAAACAACCCCTCTAACTATCTATTATAAATAATGGTCTAAATTTATTTTAAAATAAGACAGTGAGCTGAGATAAGCATCTAAGTTGTAAGAAATAGATTTTACCTCATTTACTGGTTTACAATAATTAGCCTATGATAGTTAATAATTTTATGTTTCTATTTTATGGGTCAGGAGTTGAAAATCACTTATAAACATTATGCCATCAGTATGGCTTGGATGAAGTGAAGGATGCTGGTATCTTTTTGGCTGGTTATTCTGGGCTGCCTGTCTCAGGTGGGTAGGGTATACTGTCTGAAATGATGTTAGGAGGTGGTATTATTATGCCTCCTTTTAACAGGAGTGTGTAGGGAGTGGCAGAAATGTTAGTGACAAACCTAGGCTATTGAGTTTATGATGTTCTCATATTGCTAAAAATTCCCTCTGAGGGGAATTAAATGTTATTATTTATGTCTGCCCAGCAGCTGTCGCAGTTAAGATGGAATGTCATTCTGATTGGCTTGAGATCTGCGCAGGGGACCAGCAAAGCACATTTCTGCACCTCTGGGCGTGTCTTTGTGGGTCATGGAGGCGTGAGCTTGGTTACTATGCAGTGATGTTGGAGTTTACAAGCAACTTTATGATTTCAAGGAAGATGGCTGTGTTTGTATTTGTTGGGCAAGATGATCATGGTCATGTTTGTCACCTGATGTGGACTTTGCAAATGGGAGCCAAACTTTGTCTAATATATTTATTTGCAAACAATTGTTTGCCAACAGAAATGTCTGCAGGCTAAGGTACTACGGTACCGTATCCAGCCTCTGGCTGAATCCCCTCTGGCACCATTTCCCTGCTGTGCTTTTGGCAAACATGAACTAAATGTCTGCTCCAGTATCCCGCTCTGCCATGATATTTTTGCCTTGGAGACAGCTAACCATGGACTGAATGCCTGGACACTGTGAACCAAGTTAAATCCCTCTTCTTTCACGTTGTGGGTGTTGGGAATTGCGTCTGCAATGGAAAGCTGAGCAATATGGCACACATCAGCTCACCCATTTCCCTAGGAACATAAAGTGCTTTGCGCTTTTGCTGGCAAATCCATTGTGTGTAATTTGGTTGGTTCTGATTTCTCTGGGCAACAGGATTGGGAAGTGACATAGGATAATCAGAGTAACCTCTGTTCCTGCCCCACAGTGGTGACTCATACTGAAATAAATCTCAGTCCCCACTGTGGGAGAGGCCTTGCAGGATTATTTCTAAGCACAGCATATTGAAGTATGTTGTCACCAGTTTTATTTATAACCAAAGTAGAATTTTAGAAAATAAAACATTTTTTAATTTCTGTGATTCATAATTTACTCACCATCCACAGTAAAATATGGTGTGTTTCCTACAATTTGAAAAATCAGCATAACTGTTTATATTGTTAGAATGTAAGAGACTATTTCCTGCCTCCTCCAGGAAATGAAATAATAGGCTTCTCCTCAAAAGAGCTAAAAATATAACAGTGTAGGCATTTACCCCTAATGATTATTTTTCTTCATGTGAGAACTGAACTGAAATAATTCAAAGGCAGCATTTATTCCTTGTGAGACATATTTTGCTCTCTCCAGGCACTTTACAGATGTCTCAGGGTAGGTGCTGAAATTGAACTTTCTGTGATCCCAAACGGTCGGCTTGTCTCTCTCTTTTCCACAAAGGACTATAATAAAAATTCTAATGGCCAGTTCACTCGGCATTGTGAACTCTGTAGATTGTTACATTTATAAATAGACTTAAAATAGTTAAGCATAGAAATATGAATGTCTTATGCTGCTGTAAATGCAATGCTTGCTTTTGTCATTTTGGATGTAACAAAGTCTCTTGTGCTCATTCAGTAAGAGATTTTATACTCAACATCAAGAAATTCCTCTCTACAAAACAAGCAAACCAAAACAACAACAAAAATCAGAATGGAAAATCAAATGCATGCAGTAATGAAGAAGCTATTTCTATTTCAAAGTAGTGTCCTGGTAGGGAGGGGAGGGCACATCAGAGGACTTGACTTTTGTTTCCCTTGCTCTTGCAGCAGTTAGGAGTGTGCTAGAGTTGTTCTGGTTATTTTACCTGTGGTCAAGCAGGGTCTTTAGCACAGCTGGGGTAGACTGGAGGATGCTAACATATTAAAAATCCCAGGATAGATTCTTTACTCCAACCAGGTGATACTATCGTCAGGAGGGAAACTATAAAGAGATCATTGATGAAAAGGCTGGATGGGGGGGAGGTTGGAGTAAGATTTTCTTTGGATGTCAAGGATTCCAACACACACAGTTGGAATTTATACAAGGGAAGGAACCATAGCATAGGTTTAATATCCCTGATGTGATACCAAAATGGTTGCAATAGGTTCTTCTTGCAATGGAAAACAGGAAAACTTAGACTCTGTTATTTTGACACTATTGTATCAATAATAGTAACACACACACACACAGTACATCCTATAATCAGTGGCACCTTAGAACTGTGCTAACTGTGTAAGGGACCATGTTTGGAGCAATACACATTCCACGGTAATTTAAGATGGAAATCACCGGAATGCAAATGTTATATTGTGGACTTTCCAAGAAACTGGAGAGACCAGGAAGGATTTTTGTATTTTAATGAGAATAATTAAAAAAAAAGAACAATAGCAAAATACCAGCAACATAGACAAAAACAAAACAAAGCAAAAACAGTAAGAATGATCCAGGGTTTCAGAACAGAATGATAGCAATTAACAGTGGTTGTTGTATTACATACTGTTGCCTTCAGTGAAGTTGCTCAGATCACCAGATATGAGAATGCAAGATTGATCAAACCATTAAAGAGTTAAAAACTAAAAAAAAAAAAAATAGAAACAATATAGAATTTCACTAAATAAGATGAGAAGAATTCAACAATGGTTATTATCTTGCACATTGTTGTCTTCAAAGTAGTTGTTCAGGCTATCAGATATAAGCATGCAAAATTGGTCAAAAAGAAAAACAATTAGACATTCACTGTTCAAAGGAAGAAACAGGAGGGATTTTTCAGGTCTTCAATGCTGCACCGTGTCAGCCATTAGAAATACTCAAAACTAGGCTGGAGTCCAAATCAAGAAAAGGCCCCCTTTTATATAATTTGTGACATCAAGCAATTGGAGACACAGGAATGAAACAAAGGCAGTTAGTTATCCTAGCAGCTAACCCTATCTTAGCCTTGAAAGGAGCCATATCCTGGGCAGATACACTAGGATCACTGAAGCTTGTTTATAACTCCTTTTGTTAGTTTTATCTGTGTTGGAACCCAGTGTTGTCCTGCTAGGGGAGGCAATGCCCATGAGAGAACTGCCTGCCCATGAGAGAAGGGCAGGACTAAGGGCAGAAAGCCCCAGTCCACGTTCCTGAGGGAAGGGCTGCCCGAGGAGCTGCTGGCCTGAACTGGGAAGATTTTATAGATCTCCAAGTTCTGCTTTAATATCATATGCAAAATGTTCCACAAACCGCATATATTATAGACTGGCAGGTATCATCTAGCAATCATTTCTTTTCTGCTGATGACTGAAATGTAGATACCCACTCTTGATGTTGCTGTTCCTTTCTTCAGGCTGCAGTGTTCAAGGTGTCAGGGATCATGCTTGTCTCATGCAGTACCAATTTTCCAGCAGTGTTTTTACCTAAAAAGGCTTCCATAGCCAAAAAACCTTATTTGAATCATATTTCATACCCAAACAGCCATACTAAGCCCATGCTATTGTTGCTTTCCTTGTGTAAAAACATGTTTTGGGAGGTTTCCATAAAAAAAAAAACATGTTTTGGGAGGTTTCCATAATTAATTTGTGATTAGGTAAATTTTTTGGCTGAGATACATATTTTTTATTTTCATAAAAGAGTTACCTTTAAATAAGTAATAGGAAAAAATTCATTTTAAAAATAAGAATCGAAAGAAGGGTTATAAACAAATACAGTAACTATTTTATATGCTGTATAACATTATATACTCTACAGATCATGTACACTTTAATAGTGAAGACCATTTGTCTAAAAATAAGTGTTTTTTACTTTAGAGAGAAAAAACAATAACAAAATAACAACAATGAAAACAAAAACAAAAGACAAAACCAATAAAAATGATACAGGATCTGAAAACAAGATGATAGGAATTAATAGTGGCTGTTCTATTACGTATTGCTATCTTCAGCAAAGTTGCGCAGATCACCAGATGGAAGAATGCAAGATTGACGAAACAATCAAGACAGTAACAAGTAATAAAAAAATTAGAAATGATATGGAGCTTCACTACACAAGATGGTAGGACTTCAACAATGGCTGTTAGCTTGCATATTGTTGCTTTCAGATTAGTTGTTCAGATTACCAGATATAAGCATGCAAAATTGGTCAAGAAAAAAATGTAAACATTAACTGTTCCTTTCGATAAACCAATAGACATCAGCAGTACACTTATCCCAGCTATTCTTGTACATAAATATATATTTCTTTCTTTTTTATTTTAAAAAGAACAAAAACAAAATAACAAAAAATAAGTGATTTTGTAGTGACACAAAATTAATTTTGTTATTGGTTATAGTAACTTTAAAAACACCATTCATGTAATACACAATTAATTTGTATGTATATGTTGTAAATGTGTATTACATTATAATACATTATACATATAATATACTGGAGCACGTTTCTGCTCTAGGCTCAGTCATTAAGCCATGATGGCGGTAGATGAAGCTGACATTTACAGTTTTTCACTTTTCATCACCTCACCGCTAGATCTTGATCTCCGTAACATGTTAGTTTTAATGAAAAAGACAGATAATATAAAATATGGGATCTTACTATTTGCCTCAGAAACTATCAATATTAATCTAAGAATATGAAGTTAGGCGCCTCAAGAACACCGCTCTAATAATGGAAAGGTTGCGATATTATGAAAAAAAGTTGCAAACATTATTCCCTGAGATCCATTTTATGGTAGTGCTGGGTGTCGAGTGCAGCGGTGGGTCGCACGCGCCTCTGTCTCGCTCTCAAATGTGCTCCATCCTCTCACCCTTGTAGTCTTATGATCATCTTTTCCTCCCACATCACCTTGTCACCTGCTGCGGTCCACGAGCCCCGGCTTCTGCACGGAATCCGGTCTCGCTGACGATGAAGAGATTCACACCGTAAGCTCCACAAGCGAGGACAGACATGGTCGGCTGGCCAGGTGTCCATTCCATCCCGGTGCCTTTATGTCACAGGACAAGCACCAGAGGTGGTTCAGAAGTGAACGAAATTTGAGGCTGGTAGAGAGCTAAAGTAGACACTGTCTTTATACATTTTAGGTCAAGTTCAGATAGTGCTTATTACATCAAATAATAGTCATTTTGGTGTTATTTTTATTATCATTTCTAGTCAGTTTTACTAAATATGACTTGGTTTCTTTTTATTTTAAACATAAAAGAACGAAAACATTAACAAACACACATACATTTACAAAGTAACACAAGAACAATACAAGCAATGCTGAAATTCAGACAAGGTGATAGGAAATTAACAATGGTTCTTGTATTACACATTGATTGCTTCAAAGTGGTTACTCAGGAAAGCAAATATAGACATGTAAGATTGATCAGATAATCATTAACTGATCCTTTCAGTAAAGCGATAGAAGTCAGCAGTACAACCATGTTAGCTCTCCTGCATATACCCATGTCCATAGTTTCCCCTCCTTTCTTTTCTCTTGTCCCTCATCCCAGTTGCTCTTTACTTTTGAGCAGCTTCCTTTTGTTTCACAGTATCTATCAGATCTCCTAATTTCATTCACTCTTTCAGGTTCTTATGCTAGTGAGACAGTATGAATTAGTTTGTTGAACCAGAGATTATGCTGCTTGAGGTTTTCTTTTTATAGCTCTAGGTAAAGTCAATCAACCTCTGTCACTTGCTTCTGTGATGGTGCGTGTGACAGCCTGGGACCCATGAATGGTTTTATGAGTTAGCACAGGCTCCTCATCTCTGGTGCACACTTCTGACAGTCATGCAAGCTGAATGTTCAAAGTGTCACTGAACATCTGACGATCCCTGGATGTCTGACGATCAAGTTGAAATCTTGGGCACAGATGGGGGATGATTGCTTTGCCCATGGCAAAAAGGATCTGCTTTCTTAAGTAGTATATATTTCCTGTGAAAAATACTGTACCAAAAATGCCAAAGTGGAAATAATAATAAAGGCAAAACTGTATTCATGGCATCTCTGCCTTTTAATGTCTTGAGTTCTATAGAAAATTTCATTTCATTTCTCTGCTAATAAGAACCTATTTTTATAAAATGTATTGTGTAATATGGTAAAGTGTGAATGAACATAGGTACACATTTAAATATTTCTTAATTATATTGGTATTTCATTGATATTGGTTTTTTGGTTTGGGTTTGTGTTTTTGGTACCAGGAATCGAACTCAGGACCTTGCCCTTGCCAGGCTGGCACTTGTCCACTGAGCTACATCCCCAGCCCATAATTAACAGCGACTTTGCTGTCTGTCACTGTCTCATTGTCATCACCCGGCATATTTCACTAGCATTTCGACAGTCCTTAATTGCTATAAAAATAAAACAAGCTTCGTCAAATCAAATCATCTTCTTGCTATTTCTTTTATTTTAAAAAATTAATATTCCTATGTGGCTCATTACAGGGCTCATTTATTTACAGGCGGAGATCAACTGAGGCTAAATTAGATGTATTTGGTTCAATATTCATGAATGAAAGTGATTTAAGTTTCTAACTACTCACGGAAACCAGAGAAAGCTCCTAAACAATTAACCTAGTTTCATGCAATTTGAAGTTTCCGCTTTTCCGAATGTTGATCTTTTTTGCTGAATCCACACAAACGTTCTTATTCTTGTGTGTTTCTGTCCCACTTCCTGGTTCCTTTGCTTTCACATGGAGACAGATTTAAAGCTGAGCACCGTAAGCTGTGATAATACCTTTCAGGTGTCCAAAAGAAAGGAAGAAAATTAACAATGACTCCCATTTTACCTGTATTCTCATTTAATAACCCCTTGAGGTAGATACTATCTTCATTTCACAAGAGGGCAGAGGAGGCGCTGAGCTCACACAAATCATAAACGGCCGAGCTGTGCTGGAATTGAGGTCATCTGACTCCAAGAGCGTGCTTGTGTCTCCAAGCCACAGCACACCGTTCCCGGGAAGGAGAAAGATTTGTCAGGAGGAACTCAAAAGGACTATCTTGGCTCAGAACTAAATTGGAGATGCTCACATTTTGGTTACTGTCTGAGGGGTAAACGCCACCCAATCTTAACCAATCTGCATCTTGGAAGACAGATGAAAGGGTGCATACTTGAACAGGGGTGGGAGTGGGGGAAGCACTGTTTCTGACACACTTTCCCGACACTAAACACTTAGATCACACTTTCCCTTGTTCCTGCCCTAGGGGAAACCGAATCTGCCTTCCCCTGGACTGAAAAGGTCAGGATCTGGTGTTCTCCCCTCAAGCCTAATCTACACAGGTGAATGGAGTGGAAGATGAAGTAATTATCTGCAGTATTTGATTAAGGTGGAAAGTCAACATGAAAAATTTTAGTATCTCCAGGTATTTTTTTCCCTCCACTGTGCATGTTTGAGCCTTAACTAAGCCAATATTTCCTTAGCTTTCTGTTTGACTTTGACACCGGATTAAAGAGGATCAATGAAAACGATTCTAAGGCAGTTTTCAAAGCCCCTGGAACAAAAGATGGAGGTGTAGCCCCTGCCACCGCAGAGGTCTCCAGCCTGAGTCTGTACAGCACAAGGAAAACAGCCACCGGCCGCAGGGGTGTGTCATTATGTATTCTGGTCTCGGTCCCAGTCTCTGGCTCTGAACCCAGATCTCTCCCTCCTCACAAGGCCCTGGGGGCCCACAAGCGGTCCACGCATCTGTCTGCAAAGCGGGCACTTCTGCCTTTTCGGGTGTGGATGGAGTTGTCTGTGCTCAGGTTACAGCCTTGTCTCTGAGGCTGTTCAACTTCTGAAGAGGCCTGCTTGCATCTGCACGCCAAAGGCCTCTGCCTTGTTAACGCGCCTGCGCCCCTCCTCGGCCTCCCTGTCGCGGTCAGGTCAGCGCTCGGCTACCACGTGCTCGGGAGCCGCTGTTCTCTGTTGCCCGCTCTGGCTGTTGTTAACCCTGCAGCTCAGAGTAAGGGGGGGGCGGGGCGAAACTCGCAGGTCGTGGTTCTGGAGTCGTTTCAGGTTCCATGGCCTTAACCGTGGGTCTGACTGCAGCAGAGAGGGAGGCTAAGGCAGTCACGAGGGAGAGCGCGTGCGAAGGCGCGTGACCACCAGCGGCTGTCGCTGCTCTTCTTTGTCTCTACCTAGCGGTAGGACAGCTGCCACGGGTCTCAAGGGCTTTGTTTCTAGTTTCAAGCCTGAAGTTGGTCTCTTCCCTTGCCCATGTATCTTATTTATTACTTCTTTTTGTCTTTTGTCTTTTTTGAGACAGGGTCTCACGATGCAGTTCAGGCTGGCCTTGAGCTCACTTTGTAGTCCAGGCTGGTCTCGAACTTGCAACGATTCTCCTGCCTCAGCCTCCTGAATGCTGGGATTACAAGCATGTGCCACCATGCCCAGTCGCCCACGTATTCTAAACATTAGTGTTTTTAAATTTACCCTTCAGAGTTTTAAATTTATAGTTTTTCATAATTGACTGAAATTTTTAAGTAGAAAGTATATAACTTACAGTATTTTATAAATATTGAGATTAAGAAAAACATTTAGTCATTATTTTAATTGTATTCAAAGCAATGCAAAAAGTACAGGTAGTGTGATAATCACTGTTAATTAAAATATATATTATATGAAATTGCATACACATGTACAAATATATATGTAAGTACACATAATATACACAAGATCTAATGTAGCAGTTGAAAATTTTAAATTCTGTCTCCTTGAATTTATACTTCCATTTTCTGCAAAGAATTTCATCTTAATATAATTATAATATTATACAATAACTTCATCCTTTTATGCTTGAAAGACTCTTATTGATCACTCTAACATACTTCTCTATAGGAAAACAATTTGTAAACAGAGCGTGCCGGTGCACGCCTGTAATCCTAGCACTCGGGAGGCTGAAGCAGGAGGATCACTGCAAGTTTAAGACCAGCCTGGGCTGCAAAGTGAGCTCAAGACCAGCCTGAACTGCGTAGTGAGACCCTGTCTCAAAAAAGCCCAAAAAGCCCTCCTCAACAGAAACAAAATAAACTACATAGTGAGACTCTGTCTCAAAAAAACCTAAAAAAAGAAAAAAAAATTACAAATTGAATTTTTCATATAACCTAAGGCTTTTAATTCTAGGATTTTTTTTTCTGGCTGGAGAAAATTATAAATACTAGTAAAAACTTGCTCTTGACATATAAACATAGTACAAAATTTCGCATATAATCATTAAATTTAAAATGTCGAATTATGCAGGTGGGTAAGAGAGTTGATGTCTGTGCGGTGACTGGAGCCTTCCTGCGGGAAGGGCCTCTGCTTTGGGCGGCAGTGGCCAGGAGGGGCCTGTGACTCTTGCAACATGGCAGGCAGGAAACCTGGCCTTTAGGGTTTCCACAGGAGATGACGTGTTGGACAGAGTATGTATGGAAGGTCAAGACTGGGAAATTATCTCTAAAATTCCTGCCTTTCCAGAGCTCCGCTCCCCAGGGTGAAGGGCCCTGCTTGTAAGTAGCGGCCTTTCTGTTAGTTTTTCTCCTTTCTCAGTATTTTAAACCAAGAGTCTCCACTTGTGTGTCACCCCACCAGCAGGCAGACACACTGCATCCTCCCCAACTACGTGGTAGTGGAGAGAGCTTCAGCCTCAGTTATTCACGGAACGATGTCCGTTCCTCATGCATTCTCCAGTGTTCTCCAGCCGGAAGGCCTTGGCCATTTAGGAAATTAGGTATAACTTGGTCCTCAAGAAGCTTACAATGCAGCATGGGAAATAACACACATTCCCAAGTCACAGGGTGGAGACGGGAAGCTTGGACGTTAGAGGCTAGGGGCTGGGTGAGAAGGGGTGCTCCAGGGTGTCTAGGCACAGGTCCAGTTGGACAGTTGTCCAATCTTCCAAAAAGTCACAAAGAGCACTTCTAGAACGTGTGACTATTTTGAAAACAGGGACTGGATTAGCTTTGTGGGAGTAAATTTTGAAGTTAGATAAGTAAAAAAATGCTATAATGACATAATGCCAGATTAAAGGAACAGAAGCACAGAACAACGGGATTTACTATGGAATATCTCAATTCCCTCAAGGTTAGTACAGTGGGGGAACCAGGAAAAGTTTTAGCATGAAATTGTTCCCATTTTCTTTCTGTTCTGAATAATACCTAGCTGGGTAAATGTTGGAGGAACAGGCTTTGGAAAGAGCCTTTCAGGAAATAACTAAAGGTAAGAAAGGGAAGGTAATTTTGTGTTCAGGTTACCAGCGCTAGGACACCAGAAATTCATTTGGTAAGGAGAGGATGTCACAGATGGATTTGGCATAGTTGTCCAGGAGCACAGCTGGAGGGTCTGGTGGGCAATGTGCAATCTGAAAAGTCAGGGTGAGCAGCAGAAGAAGACTCACACAGATTTAGCAAACTAAGAGGAACTATCTACCCACATTTAGGCAGTTTAAGTATAGTAGAAGTGAGAACAGTAAGAAATATATACACGACCATTTGCAAAACTTGAAATGGTGTTAGATTGGATAAAATAGACCCTCTTTTGTTATAGGATACCTACTTGAGATTTCAGGTACACATTCACCAGGACAGTTTTTGTGCAGTCAATGCTTTAGCACCAATTATGACTTTACATCTCTTGCTGTAGGTCAGAATGATTAATCCAAACTATCCAATCATTAAAAAAAATCTTAATTGGCTCTCATTGTAAATGATGAACAAACAAAGGTTGCAACCACTTTCGGATTAAAAATAATATATTTCCTCAAGTATGGCAATATGATAGGATACAGTAACTTGATAGCCAATGATCTGACAAAGCTTATTTTGGCTTGATAGGACATTTTGATGGCCTGCTTATGAATTATTGAGTAGTCCATACCAAGGACTTCTGACAACATATTTTTTCCTGTGAGAAAAGAACCATTTTTTTTCCTGGGGTAGGAAACAGTGTGATGCATAAATAAAGTATCTTAAAAAGAAGTTCAGATAAATAATAATTATGACAATAATTCATTACAGCTCCTACTTATGCGTATTTACTACATGACAGTAACTTCATATTCAGTGGCTTAATCATGAGCTCCTTTTTGTCTGGTAGGAATTATTGACAGAGCGTGGCAGAAAGGGTCAGTTTAAGTGATTTGCCAGAAGCCCCACAGCAGGCAACCTTTCCAGTATTTTGTGGTGCCTCCCACACTACAAGTCATCACCGCTCTTGGTCTTAGAAAATACATGAGCTCTGACAAAAGCTAACGTATCATTCTTTTATTTCAGTGTTAAGTTTTTACAAGTGATCATGAAAAAATCTCCTTACATTATACTGTGTCCTTGTGTTTTTGGCTGTTCTGCATTTCATAAAAATTGCATTCGCTCCATTATGTGTGGACTCGGGAAATCCGCAGTTTTTGGCTTGGGAAAAGGGAATGGTCCTTGATTTGCCTGACTCACAAGAAAATGAAAGCCTTGAGATATGGTCAGTCCGTCTATTTACATTTCTGTCTGGCTTTTGTCTGTTCACCTATCTGATTATCCACTATCTCTGCAAAAATGATTCTGGTTTTGGATTTCAAAGGCTTTTCTCAGTAGCACCATTTTGTGATTTTTAAAAGATGGAATATATGCGTATGTACATGTGTTGATCAGATATACATACGTATTATTGGTCCATATTTGCAGTACTGTGATTGCAGTACTTGCATTTGAGTGATTCTATTCTTCATGGAGCAATGGTCCATCTACATAACTGATCTTAATTCTCTTTACTTCTTCTGCCCACCCTGTCCCTTCATCTCTAGATCCCTTTCCATGTGGTGACTTTTGAGCAAAGGTAAAACACTTTAGAGCCAATAAAAGGTGAGCAAAATAAAGCTGCAATGACTTGTCATAGAGCAATGTGTCGGTAGTCATCAGATGACTGAGAATAATTGTATTTCTGAAGATTCTTTTTAAATGGACAAAGTTTAAAGAAATGTTATTTGGTAACTGGGGATTGGAACCAAGAAATTCCCCAAATAGGAAGGGGATTGCTTAGGATAGCAGGGAATCCCTACTATGTTTCATATATGGATAGGCACTTTTTAGGTGAAACCCTCTTAGTAGCTAGATGAGGTAGTATTGTTATCTATATTAATTCTATACCTTTGTTTGTTCCCTGAACTCTGTTCAGCGACATGTTGCTTATTGGTGGGGATATGGCTTGAAAAATGCATCATTAAAAAATTTGCCATGGTGTAAATATCATAGAGTGTGCTTACCACAGCCAGATTGCATGGTATGCCACACATAGGCTGTTTGACACATGATATAGGCTATTGTCCCCAGGGCCATGGAGAACATAAGATTACGCTAAACATGAGACTATGATGCAGTCAAGAGAAGCAGTGAATATGAAGTCACTGCTGGTATAACATGATACTGTTCCCGGGTGTGGTGGCACACGCCTGTGATCCCAGCACTTGGGAAGCTGAGGCAGGAGGATCGTTGTGAGTTTGAGACCAATCTGGGCTACAAAGTGAGTTCAAGGCCAGCCTGAACTGCATAGTGAGGCCCTGTCTCAAAAAAGACAAAAAAGAAAAAGTTGAACATGATACTGTTTAAAAGCAAATATTTTTAAGAAGCAGAGGGAGTACACTGTAAACCAATGAAAAAAGTATACCGTAGTTCTGGTAATCTGAACAACTAATTTGAATATAACAATGTGCAACATAACAGCCATTGTCAGTCGAATTCCTATCATCTTGTTTGGTGAAACTCTGTATCATTTATAATTTTTTTGTTTTTATTTTCTATTCTCTTTAATGGCCTGATTAATCTTGCATTCTTACATCTGGTAATCTGACCAACTTCGATGAAGATAAAAATATGTAATATAACAACCACTGTTAATCCCTATCATTTTATTCTGAAACCCTGTATCATTCTTATTGTTTTTGCTTTGTTTTATTTTTATCTCTGTTGGCATTTTTGGTATTGTTCTTTTAATTCTCTTTAAAATAAAAAGAACCCAAAAACTTCCCCCAAAACAAAAATATACTGGGCCAAACACATAAACCAGAGGTACAGTTGTTTATTACCCTTGTCAGGTACTAGGTATTGTGCACAACTGTATGCACTACACTTTACACAACCAACAGTGCAGTAGGTTAGTTTACTTAAGCATTGCCATAGATGCTGCGTCATGCATTGTGTTATGATGTGACAAAGGCTATGTCAAAAGACAAGAGGAATTTTTCAGCTACACTGTAACTTGCAGGACCACCATCAAATATGCCATTGGTTTCTGACTGAAATATTATTAACGTAGTGCATGCTGGTACGCACATACCTGTACATACTGTGTAAAGGGTGTTGCACTGTGGACCTCTTAGAGGAAACCTAAACTCAGGATGTCCACAACTGACTCCATCCTTCAGTCCCCCAGTGCACATTATAATCGATCTCCGAGTCCTGGCAATTGTACTTTCTATTGGTTTTTTGAATCTCTGATTTCTTTCTGTGTCCAGCGTCACACTCTGTCACCAGTTATTCTCCATAGAGCTGCTACAGTAGTTTTCCTGCTTGGTTTCCACATTTCCATCCCATCTTTTCCTTTTTCAATCCATTCTTCTGCTATAGTCAGGTGATTACTTTAAAAGATTTCAGACTTATTCCAGTAGCTCCCACCACTTTCAGGACGGAAATGAAAATGCCAGATGCCAGGCTCTGTCCACCTCCCCAGCCTCTTTGCTGTCTTCCATCTCCTGGGCTCTCTGCCAGTTCTTAGAAGAAGCAGAGCTGTGTCCCGCCCCAGGGTTGTTACCCAGTTGGTTCTTCTCTTCCAAAAGCTTCTTTCCCCCAGTGTACATATTTAATGACTCCCTATCTTTTCAAGTTTACTTTGGATCTCCTTCCTTCAGGAGCTTCCCTTGACTCTAGATTAGAGAGGTCAAGAATCCTTGTTAATGCCTTTCCTTCAGAGTTGCTATAATTGTAATTAAACATGTATTTGTATAATTAGCTGTCTAATACTTACTTCCCTAGCTACAAAACAGGCCCCAGGAGGGCAGGGGACAGATGTTTTACATATACTGAATCTCTGCAGCTTTGCACAGTATTTTGCCCTAGTCGTTCCAGGGCAAGCATCTGTTGAATGAATGAATGAACAGTGATTGGGTGAGTCACAGAGGGAGCATAGGATCCCCAATGGAAGTTACCCTAAAATCCATCTTTCTGCACAAAATTTTGTAATTCACATTGATACTCTCCTTACTATTTCCAAATTAAGTTTTTCAAGGCCAAAATATTGCAAACATTGCAATAGAAGGTTTTCCTGTTGTAGATGGTTTTCCACAATATTAAGTGATTTTTTTTCACATAGGTGATTGTATAATTTTTGAGTGTGTATGTGTGACTTCAGGTGGCCCATTTTCAATCCAATAGGGCTAGTCCTTTAATTTATCACTAATATTTATATTTTCTATTAATGTAAGAAGTTTGTCAAATCAGTGATAAGTGGCAAAATAAACTAATTGATAAACTTAATTAATAAACTTCAAATGTTTACCAAACTAGGAAATGACTGTGACTAAAGCAGCTTCATAAAACTCAGGCGGCCTCTAAGGGGGAAAGTGCCTGCTTAATCTGCACTCAAGGTGAAGACACGGGAATGCAGGTACAGTGTTGCTAGATTTTCTGGTATTGTTTTTCCCCTTTGCTCCTGAGGATCAAATCCAGGGTCTTCTATGTTCTAAGCATATGGTCTACTACAGAGCCATATTCCCAACTCTGTTTATGGGGGCTAAGAAGGGGGTGACCTCAGCTGGATTTTGATGAGGCATCTCTTGTTTTAAATGTTGAAAATTCATAGAATTAAATCAAGGACCGTAAAGCAGATGGGCAAAACAATATGACAGTAGGTCTCCTTGAGCCAACTGGTTATGGGCTGGCAGCTTTTCATGTCTGCTCAGTGCTTTTCGCAGTTCCCATAGACGTTATTTTGATAGGGATGATGGTCTTCTCTTAGAACTGTTCCTTGACGACACACTTGTGAAACTCACTCACACTGTTGGGGATGCCCCCTTGACTGTCTTCCAGGTCTCTCACCTGGAGCTGCTTCTCAGATGTCTGTTCAGTGTTTCCCTCTGGATTCTTTCCACAAGAAATTGTTCGCTGGCCTCTGATCCCCAATACTCTCCACAAAACAAGCTAATGTTATGATCAGCTCCTTTTGTTACCAGAAAAGACTAGTGGACTTTTTAAATGTATTTTAAGGTTGATTCCAAAGAAAGGTACTTAGTTTTTGTCAATGGGTAGTGGAGATAGCAACTGGTAGGATGTTCACAGGTAGGAGGAGCAGGTTAGCTTATTCATGTCTGTGTCTTACATGCAAATGACTATTTTGTCTTTCAGTATTTCATAATGGGTAAGACAAAATTCATTTTTTAAATCCTTCCTGATTGTCTTCAGAAGTGCTCACTTTGGCAGCACATACACTGATTGTCCTCAGAAAAACACAGTTGAGGCATTTTTGGAATCCTGTCCTAGATTTTTATTTGGAAGCATATTGCATCTTGAATGTGCATACCATATTAAATATTATTAAATTAGCTACATAAATTAATAAGCAGTTGGGAAATTGAATTTCACAGTGAGTTATTGACTATTTTATTGCATTTTATTTAATTTTTGTCTTTTTGAGACAGTCTTGCTATGTAGCTCAGGCTGGCCTTGACCTCACTTTGTAGTCCAGCCTGACCTCAAACTAGCAAGGATCCTCCTACTTCAGCTTCCCGAGTGCTGGTATTGTAGGCATGTGTTACCATGCCCAACAATCACTGACTTTAAACTACAGAATTTTACATTGGGCCAAAGTAAAAAGAACTGCTTGGGTGTTTTGATATTTTTCAAGTAAAACTTCTCTTGCTAGATTCTAGCAGGACTATATTCTAGAAAAATAATCCTTGCTGTCTTATTTAGAAAAATGAAAACTACAAAAGTTCTTTTGTGAAAATGATGTTTTGGGAGTCAGTATTTTTATATAATGTGTGGAATTTATAAATAGCAATTAATCAGCTTTAAGAGACTTCTTGGTTATTATTATTTGCTTGTGCTTTTGTTCCTCTAAAAGCCATTGTAGAACATGTTGGCCATCATTTCTGTGACTAATATGAAGAAATTGCTCAAAGGAATAAACAACTGGGATGAAGGAAAGGAGAAAAAAAAGGATGGAAAAAATATATGTATATACAAGGATAGTTGGGATAACTGCATGGCTGATGTCTGTTGATTTGTTGAAAGGAACAGTTAATGCTTAAATTTTTTTTCTTGACCAATTTTGTGGGCTTATATGTGGTAATCTGAACAACTAATTTGCAGACAAAAAAATATGCAATATAACAACCGTTGTTGAAGTCCAACCATCTTGTTTAGTGAAGCTCTGTATCATTTCTAATGTGTTTCTTATTACTTTTTATTCTGTTTAATTGCTTGATCAATCCTGCATTCTTATATCTGGTGACCTGAGCAACTTCGTTGAAGACAACAATATGTAATAAACAACCATGGTTAATTCCTGTCATTTTGTTTTGAAATCCTGTATCATTTTTATTGTTTTTGCATTATTTTGTTATTGTCTTTGTGGTTGTTATTGTGTTATTGTGTTTTTCTCTTTAAAATAAAAAAATGAAGAAAAGAAAGCAAAGAATATGAGATATTACCATTGTGTTGATTTTCCTCTTAGCGTGTCCCAATTATGACCCAACACAGGTCTGAGAGTAGCAACAGCAGAAATAGGAGAACCTGGACAATTTCAGGTTCTATCTTCTATGACCTTCTGAAGCTCAAAATTATCAACACAAAGTATTCTTAATAGCTGGGTTGTAGACAGCATAGTTGTGTGGCAGCTCAACAATTCTCTCCCGTCTGGAAAGGTGCAGGGCTTCACCTTCAACGGGTAGAAAGGGGAATTCATGTCATTGCTATTTTATAGAAGCAATAAAACAAAAAATAATTGGCAACATTGTTCTTAACTTGCTTTCTTAAATTAGTGGGACAAGTGTTCCATTATTCCAATTCTTTTTATAGACATTTCAACAGTGCTCAAATTCCCTGAAACATTACAATGCAAATTCTTGAAACTGAAAAGTGAAATGTGCAAAGTTTTTCTTAATTAGGTCACTGAGAGTTTCATGCCAGCTGCAATTAGGATTGCAATGGTGACAGAAGGGTGTGGAACACACAGGAAGCTGGGATTCTCAGCAGAGTACACTGGAAAGTCCTTCTTTAGGACACAATGGGATCAGTATTATGGTTGATATATTGTGTCAACTTGAGGAACTTAGAGGGTTAACTAAATGACTCAGCAAGAGGTCAGGGTCCTTAGTTTGTAAACATCCTGAGCCTGTGCTAGAGGAGGGCACAGAGATAATGTGAGTCCCCCCCCACCTTGGGGGTAGCCTGCTTACAATATAAGAGAGGAAGAGAAGCTTGTTTTCCCTCCTTTTGCTCTTCCTTTTGCTGTCTTCTGCCACCTTAAAGTGTTGCCCTTGTGCCTTGCCCCCTTGCCTTGGAGCCAGCTGAGTAGGGACTAAAACCTCTGCAAACTGTGACCTACACAAACCTTTCCTCCCTTAATTCTGGCTGTTAGGTGTTTTGTCTCAGCAATGAGAGAAAAGTAACTAAGACCTTATGTAGTGGATTGATAACTGGTGGGCAACTTATAACCCACAGCTCAACTGAGTAAGTGTGGCACTGGGTGTGGCAGGCCCACCAGGGGACTGTTGCCAGAGCATAGGAAGCAGAACTGGAGAAGAAGAAGGAGGCTGCTGGGAGCAGAGAAAGGCTGTTGGGAGTTGAGAGAGGCTGTAAGGAGCTGTTGGTTGTTTTGGAGGAGCTCATCATGCTGGCTTTCCTGATGAACTTGGTTGTTTTCATCCTCCAAGGAGCTCGGGACCTCGTTGGCACTGAGAATAGCTTTGGTTCACTTTGGGGGAGCTCTGATCCTCACTTTGAGCATCACTTCCTGGCTCTGGAGGGGAAGAGGGCGCACTGCTGGTTTTTTGGAGAAGCTTGCTGCATTGGCTTCCCTCATGGGAACTTGGCTATCTTGATCATCAGAGGAGCTTGGGACCTCTCTGTTGCTGAGGATGGCTGTGGTACCTTTTGAGGGGAGCTCTGGTTCTTCTGAGTGTTGCTTCCTGGCTCCAGGGCAGATTCCTCAGCCTGCTAGCACAGATCCTTCATCCTACTGGCACAGACTTTCTAGATTCCACCACTGACCTTTGGGCCTTCCCAGCACAGATCTATGAAATGGGCCTGCATGAGATGTTGTGGCCTCTGGGCCTCCATTTGGATTCGTTGGAGGCATTGTTATGAGCTGTAGGTATTTAGCGGGACTCATGCAGGACTCATCCAGGCCCTCGGCTGGATTCCTTGGTCTTAGTGTGTGGACAGATTTCCCACACTCTTTTGTATATTTTTCTTTGGGTGATTATTTTAACTGATCTTATAAAATATGTGTCCTGTATTATATTGTTCCACCTTGCAAAATATCCCCCAAACCATAACACCTTAGGGACACATCAATGCTTTAGATGTGCACTGCCAAAACTTATAGTAAACATCACATTTGAAGCTATAAGAAGTATGAGAAATAGAAGCCTAGATGAGATCCTTTTAAGGAAAAGAAAATGCAACTACTTTTATACCCAAATCTCCTAATGATTCTCTAATACCCCAGAACAAAACCCTAAATTCTCCAGAAGAGCTAAACGCTCTATGGAATTTGATCTTGATCTGTTTTATTTACCTTACATTCTGCCACTTTACTCCTTTCTATCTAATTTTATTACCTGACTTTGCCCCCCAGTTTCCAGTCACACTAAACAAGCTGGTAAGTTCTCAATAACCCCTCATGACCCATGACTTTGTTCTCTTGTTATGTGGAACCCTCTCCTGGGGAAATCCCTCCCTCCTGTCCCTGGGAGTCCTCTGAGGGTCTATTTTCAATATAACTGATCTTAGAATTTCATGAATCATACAGGCCAAGTTAGCGGATCACTGGTGCTTCTGTATCCCTTTAATCACACTTCTATCTTGTCACCGGCATTTCTTTGCTGTTTATTTACAATTATGTTCCCTCATGAAGACATGAATCTAAAAGGTAATAAAGTACCTGGGCTTCTGAAGTGAAAATGAGGGCAGAGACCTAAATCAAGTTCAAGAATAAGCCTGAATAAAGGACACAAAACCTAGAGTAAAAGATAGTCTTTGGGGTATTCTAGACCTAAAGACAGTTATTTCAAATTCCATTTAGAGACCAATTCTAAGTCCTACTCTTCCTAAGGCTCATAGAGCAGCAGAGAAAAGGTGCTTCTGGGCTGGGGAACGTGTATGGCTGCACAAGGAAGCTTTCTTCTGATCATCTGTCTAGGACACACACTGCTAATGGCACAGACCCTCCACCCAAAACTCAAGAGAAATCACGTAAACCCTTTAAGTATTAGAAGCTGACTTGTCACTCCACAGATATAAAGCTAAATGCAACAGGTAGTTATTTTGGGATCCGTTTTTGAGTGGTTGACGATAGAAGAACTTTTTGCATGAACTTAATTTTTTGGGAAGTTCGCATGAGAGCGTTCTACCAGCAATAATAGGTGGGAGTGACTCGCCTTGTGATAACTTTCTCAGTTCTCATTCCCCGCCTGTGGAAGCAGGAGAGTTTTGAGATTCTGATAAAAATAGAAAGGGATATTTGTGTCTCTGCTTGGACTATCAGTATCAGCAAAATTTACTTCCTTGGGTCAGTGGGCTCTGAAATTGTTATATTTATGAAGCCTATTATTAAAAATTATGTGCATAACATTTACCATTAATTTGTTTATACATAAATTCTATCGATAAACTAAATTATGCATATATAGCATACATAAAAACAAAGGGAAAGAATATAAAATTAAACTACATAATTTTTAGAAACCACCCCCTGCTTTAACAGCACTGTTGATTAGAGTAGTTATTATATGTAAATTTAACACTCAAGAAGTTTTATAACTTCTGGGGTGGTATTTTGTTTTGGGTAGTATTTTGTCAGAGGGGATAAGTGTTGTGTTGGCCTTGTAATATGACTGATAAGAAGTAGATGCTTACTGTTTATTTAAGATGGCGGTTATCTTAAAATCTGAGGTTGGATGTATGAGTGTTTTTTACTCCGTTGTCTGTTTTATGGCGGTTATGACTGATAAGAAGTAGATGCTTACTGTTTATTTAAGATGGCGGTTATCTTAAAATCTGAGGTTGGATGTATGAGTGTTTTTTACTCCGTTGTCTGTTTTATGGCGGTTGACTATTTCACGTTACATAATCAGTGTGACAAGGCGCTTGTAAACGTCTTCTTACCATAAAATCTAAGAGGGGATGGGAAGGACAGATTGCCCTATAGCACATTCCACGTGGTAGAACTTTATGGCTTCCTGAGAACATCTCATCTATCTTTTTGATGCAATAGCCAAGGGTCGGTACCAGCGTCAGTATCTTTGGTGAGCACAGGTACGCACTGGCGTACCAACACTGGGTTTTCTGCACTCACCTCGGGCCGCTAGAGTATACCTTGAGGAACACGTGCCAACTTTGGAGAGAATTACTTAATGCTACAGAGAATCAGATAAGTTAGAACTATGTTTCTCAGCACTGACAGAAGCTGAAGTCCTAAAAGTAATAAAAACTATGTGTTTGTCTGAAAAGAAGGCCCAGGAGTGAGGGTAAGTTTTTAATATGTGTCTGGTTCTTGGTATAATGCGTAAACAAATGCTTGTGGGGAGGAGGGAAAGCAGGATGAGGACTAAACAGTCCAAGCGGATTCATTGACAAATGAGAGCGACTTCTCTGACCTGGTGGGAAGAAGAGAGAAGGAGGTCTCTTAAAGACTCAGGAGGGTGTAAGAGTTTGGAAACTGTGGTGCTGGTTTCTGACAGGACGCTTCCTGGAGATTTAGCAGGGGATTTTTGATTCCTTTTTTTTTTGTAGTTTGGTCATTTTGCCCAGGAAACCATAGGTTAAATAAACAGAGACTTAAACCTCCTGAAGTGGTGCGCTTTAGTTGAGATGGTGATGCTCTACAGCCGGTATCATTTACATTCTAGAACCTACTTTTGAGAAGAGGAATCATTTTCTTTCTTATTGTTCTTTTAAAGTAATCAGTTTGGTTACCACAGCTCACAAACACCAGTGAATTATAACTTCTGTGTGTGTTTAGCAACTGAAGGAGCATTGAAAATTTGGGAAGTGTCATGGTTTAAAATGTATTTGTAAAAGCTGGCTACAATAAGCTATGCATACTTATGACTTCAAAAGGATATTTGCTGAAATTCTCCAGGATTCAGAAAGCCAATGAATATCCCTTGCCTGTGTAAGAGCAGAATGTGTTATATTCTCAATGTCATGCAAGGCACCAGTAGTTGTCTATAGTAAATACACTTGGATAAAAGAAGTGGGAGTTTGTGTTAATGAAAAGTACTTGATAGAGAAATTTCTGAAAATCCATGGCAGTCTAAGGAAGGGTTAAGGTGAAAGATTTATATGATATGAAGAGAAACCAGAGTGTAAGGAAGGGTTACAAGATGAATTTTAGCTTAGGAAATGTCAACCAGTGATGGGAAATCCTTTTAGACTAATTGAGAAAATGTAGGCTCAATTGCAGAACTGCTTTTGAGTGATGGAGCAGTAAATACAGTTGTTTGTTAAAACTAAACAATGAAAACAGAAGCCATATTGTTTCTCAAATGGGATGCAAGAGTAGAGGATCTTTCTAGAAAGGCAGAAAAGTAGAAAATGCGCGCCTTTTATTTTATGTACTAGAAGTGTTCCCAGAAATTTTAAGGTGCATCAAATTGTTGCCTGAATTGTTGTAAAGTATCAACCACTTTGTAAATTTTTACATTTAGAATGGATCTTATCCACGTTGGATGAGTTGTATGTTTTTGTGGTGTGTTGGGGGGGACAGGGTAGAGCTGGAGAGAAAAAAGGGTAGAAGTAGTTAGTACGAATGGCTTTAGTCCTTTTATCTTTGAATGAGATGGTAAGGTGCATAGCTTCTGTAAATTAAAGTTGAGCCGTTTCCACGAGGGCATATGTTCATTCATTCATCTGCATCTACCCAGCATTCATGCGTTGTAGAACTGCACGTTCACTTAGTCAGCCTTTACTGTGCATCTTTCATGTTACAGACACACTGTGTGAGGCCCTGAGGAAGTGAGCAGATCATGTAGAGTCATTGACCTCAAAGGACCACTAATATTATGGGTTATTGCTGCATGATAGAATCAGTTACGGAACCTTGTTTTGTACTATGTTGTTATAGTGAAAAGGATGACTTCATAACCAAGTTAATCAACTGTTTACCAATCAGCTGAAATAGAATTTATCTTCTAAAAGTCTGTTACAAAATGGTTCACTGGTAGGGAAGAGTATCTCATTAGTGTCTATGTACTTGTTTAGTAATTTTGACCTGCAGATAGCCACTGTGTAACACATTAGTATCTAGTGTCTTTTTCCTAGTGACTTTCAAATTCATTCTTAGTTTATTTATTCAAGTTGTTCATTAAAATATATTACATATTAACAGAAGTGCTGATAACTGCAATGGTTTGAGGGTGTGCTATATTCTTGTCTGTTAAATCTTTAGTGAAGTTTTTGTGTAGGAGGAATTTCTGCTTGGTGTGACATTTCCATATTTCATGCATAGTTTCCTAAATTTTTTAGGTCTCATAAAATATAGTTTAAATTCCTATGTATTATGTATAATTCTTTATGCCATCTAATTCCCTCCTCCCATCCACCTTGGGAGATAACTATAAACAGCCATAACATTTAGCCCTGGCTATTGAGTAAGAATGAGGGGAATTTAGATCCAAGTGGGAGTCATTGCTTTACGTTCTGTGATTTGATGTGCAATCCATGTTCTAAAATGACTTTCTTATTATCATAAATATATTCTTCTTTGCCTAATTGTGACATCTTCAAGAACAATTATCGCCCCTTGAGTTCATGCGACTTTAAAATAAGTAACTCCTATGGTGTGAAATGAGCGAAACAGTAATTATATTGTAGATGAGATCTTTTAAAAAGACTTTTTCTTTAAAGTTCAGCTCAGGCACTATCAGTGGTCATGTGAAGCTTCTTATGACCATTATTGATGCTGGTTGATAAAAGTTCATCTCACAATTTAAAATGTGGAAAAAGGGCAACAAGGTATGTTTGCTCTCTAAATATATTATTAAAAGAATATTAAAATATTTTGGGAAGAGCCCTTAAATATTACTATGTGGACTGTAGAATGCTGTCCACGCTTACATACTGCCGTTGCTTTGAGAAATTTTAAGATTTATTGGAAACATTGACATAGGAAGCCCTTGCTATTGATACTGGTGAGCTAGTAAAATACACACTGAATAGATTTAAACAAGAAAATATGAAAAAAGCATGTTGACTTCAGTGACTGTTGATGGAATGAATGACTGCTTGATAAATAGTGAGGCAAACTTTTGTCTGTGCTGTGTGAGTTTAATTAATAGTGAGAGATCAAGGGTCTTGATCAGTGATAATTGCAGTGACAGGCAAGAGTTGGCTCCAACACTTCATTAAACTTCTCTTTTTATGGGGATTTCTTCATTTCCACTGGAATGAACAAGTCAGTATGCATGACTTATTCTGCAATGAACTTTGATGAATTTTTATAAGAACATTAAAAATGAGTTGCATCCTTCCCTTAATCCGAGAAACCCCTATATCTACACTGATAAACCCTCTGATGCACATGTAAGAAGGCAGGATAATGGCCATGAAGGACAATCATCTGTATGTATGTATAAAAATATATTTTTGCTTGTCAGTAATAACTCTGAACTGCCTACAGCATTCATCGTGCCTCTCAAAAGTCAGGTATTGTATTGAATTCAAAAATTCTCTTATGCTGAGCAGGGAAAGCAAAAAAAAAAAAAAAAAAAAAAAAAATCAAACACTTTCTGAATTGGGCCCAACTATCCAAGGTTAATTTTCTGAGAAAGCTGCAGCAGCTAGATAAGGCCATCCCCTGCAAATTAGTTTTGCCTGCCCGGATTACAGCTAAATTTATGCAGCTTGCCTTATCCTTTAGGAAGCGCCTCTGAAGTGTCGTAATTAACTGGCACACATAAAGTGAGCACATTTTCTGCTTGGTGGCGGCCATTCCTCATTTCATCTCAGTTCTAACCCAAATGGAAAGGTAGTTTCTTATTTTTACTGTTAAAAACACACACACAGATGCACTTGTGTGTCAGCCTGCTCATATGTGCACTCCCCCCACACGGACACGCCATCCGCTTTTTGCCAGAAGTCTTTGAGAACAATCAAAACAGCTTCAGAATAGAGTTTGAAAATTTAAAGGAGCAAAGAATACTGCTGAGAGAGCAGAGAGGAATTTTTGCATAAAATTGAAATAAAGAGGAAAGGCGCCCTTTCTGAAGTGGCTGGAGTTTCTTTCCCCTGGAAAACAGAGGTTTTCACACATTTTCTTTGTGTATTTTGTATACCCTCTTTTTTTTTTTTTTTTTTAGGTGTAAGCTTCCATTAAAATGTAGGCTCCCCCACCCAAGAAAAGCCCAAAGCAATGTATCCATACACACCTTTCCTTTTCATTCAACGACAGAGCTACATTGCTGAGAACTATTTGTTAAACAGCTTTTTATTTTCTGAATGCCAGCCTGAAACAGTCAGTGTTTAATTAACATTAACATAAGCCTTTGTCAGAATTACTTCTGGTACCATTTGTGGTTTTGGTCAGTTCCTAAAAAATATACCAAATACTCCGGGTCTTTTGTTTATCAGTTTCATATTCTTTGTTGACATTTAAGAAAACGAATTTAGCACCACACTTGATTTGTAGCCTGGAGAAGGTAAAGAATTCCATGGAATTCAGCACTGGGAATGATCCTGGGAAAGTCGTAAACCTTTAGGAAACAGGAAAGATTTTTTTCTCTACCCCATACCTGGTCTCCAGATTTCCTCCCTTGCTTCAGTTCCTCATGGGGCTGTTATGAAATGCATCAGCACACTTAACGTGGGTAGGATCAATACAAGGTAGCTGCTGCTCAGTCCTCTTACTCATTCAAGTACCAGTTCCTTTTTTCTTGAACCAGGTTTTACTTTTAGCAGGGGAATTTATCAGAGTCCCATTTCCTTTGTTTCTTCAAACTTCCCCTTTCAGGAATTGGCAGATATCACTTCCTGCCCTTTCTAGTGAATTTTGCCGTTCACTTTGAAGACGCTGTTTGCCGTTCACCTTTTCCCTTCCATAAATCTGAGACACCTCTTCTTCCCTCTTTCTGATGTCTGCTGTGTTGCCTTCCAGGACCCTCCTATGTTTCATGTTTATCATTCTTATACTTGTCCTTTTGATTCTCCTTTCTTTTTTTTTTATTTTAAAAACATAAAAGTACAAAAACATATTGACAAACAGACACCAATTATCATAAAAAATAGTACAATCACAACTAATCTATAGACAAGGTGATATGGTCTCAACAGCGGTTATTGCTTTATCCATTGATATCTTCGAATTGTAAATGTATGAACCCATATACAGACATGCAAATTTAGTCAGACAATTAATCCTCTCAACAACAGGAAAAACACAAAAACCAAAAATCCAAAGACAAGAAACAAAACAGGCAAACAACAACAACAGCAACAACATTAACTACCAAAAAAACACCACTAGTTGCTGCTTTACATATTGATATCTTCGAATTGTGTGTTCAGGATAACACATACAGACATACAAGATTAATCAAATATCCTGTCATCGATTATTGCTTAGCATTAAGTGATATAATACAATAGTAGAACCATGTTAGCCCTCCTGCATAGATGTATATTCATATATACATACATACATTTTTGTCTTTTTCTTTTCTCCTTTCCTTCGTCCCATCTGTTCTTTGTTTTTGAACAGATTTCCTTCATGTCTCTTAGTTTATATTCCCACCCTCGGGTTCTT
>PVLD010018950.1:0-37654 GCA_004027595.1 Dinomys branickii
GACTAAATTTGCATGTCTGTATATGGGTCCATACATCTACAATTCGAAGATATCAATGGATAAAACAACAACTACTGTTGAGACCATATCACCTTGTCTATAGATTAGTTGTGATTGTACTATTTTCTATGATAATGGGTGTCTGTTTGTCAATATGTTTTTGTACTTTTATGTTTCTAAAATAAAAAAAAATAAAAAATAAAAAAAAAAACTTGTTCTGGGTGGGGTTGAGTTTTGAGACTGCGTTTTGTTCCTCTGTTTTCCCATTTTTGGGTGTCAGATTCAAAATGTGGAGCTATAAATTCCACAGGCAGTTCAGCAGGCGGAGGTCTGTTGCAAAGGCTGCTCCAATGATTCCTTCTCTTTGGGAGAATGTCCCTTAAGCTTTCTGCTGAGATTTGTTCTTCTGTCCTCCCTTTTTTGGGTATCTGATTCAAAATATTGAGCAATAGATTCCCCAGGCAGTTCAGCAGGCAAAGGTCTGCTGCAGAGGCTGCTCCAATGACTTTTCTTTGGGGGAATGTCCCTTAAGCTTTCTGCTGAGAGTTCCGCTTAAAAGGCTGTACAGATGTTGGTTAGCTGCTCCCTACTGAGTGACCTGGGTGAGGTGTGTAGGACCGCTCCCCCGCCCTCCCGGGGTTCCCTGCAGGTATAGGGATGGATCTCCTCCCCCACTCGGTGATCTGGTCGCGAGTGCAGATACCTCACCCGTTTTCGGAGTCCCTGCAGGCAGGAAGGTTCCAAGGTGCCAGTTTTTTGTGCTAGGCTCGCGATCCGCCGCTCGCAGCCACTTGTTTCCTCGCGCTCTCCGGGTCTGGGGGAGGGAGCGGGATGCTCCACTCCTATGCTGCTCGCGCAGCCCTGGCCACGGACCGCCGGCTGCCAAGGGTCTCGGCTGCGCCGCCTGCCCGATGCGCGCGAAATGTGAGACTGCCGGGCCTTGCCGCTGCTAAAAAGCCGATCTCTATCTCTGTCGGGAGTCCACCGGAAAGCTGCGCCGGCTCGGGAGGCGGGAGGGACCAGGCTGGCTGTGCCCCCAGGGCGCTCGGACCCAGCCAAGCCCCCTCCCCGCGCGGAGCGTCTCTGGCTCCCAGCGTCTGGGGCTTTCCTGCGTCTCGCCACAGCAGTTTGGGCCGCCCTACTGCATCTCCCCCGGCAGCTCAGAGAAATACGTTCAGTTTGATCTTCCCAGCCGAGGTCCCAGCATTCATGCTCGCCAAGTCTGTCTCGAGCTGGTGGTGTTTATCAAGGAGGTTCGCTCCTTTGCTGGTCACCTGGTCCCCATCTTCCCGGAAGTCCCTACTGCTTCCTTTAAAGGGCAGAAAGAAGCTGCTTTCTGAGAGATTATCATCATGCATGATTATCAAATATTTCTGAAAATAGCTCTGTAAAAAAAATTTGCCTTTTGAGAAAGTGTCTTTTCTCTCTGAACTGAAAGACATTCATGAACTTCCTGTCTTGCCTTTTTCTTTCCATAGCTCATTCAATTGTTCATCATGTATTTTTTTCATTCATGCAATAATTATTGTATGAGTGACTAGTATATGCCGAGCACTGAGCTCTGATAAAAATCTGCCAGATACATGGTTATTACCTCTAGAAAATATGGAATAAGTGAAAAAGTTATTAAAATAAGCAAATAATACGAAGATTTGATATTCCAGTGCTGTTCACTTGGGAGCTTATTAAAAATACAGAAGGAGGTCCTACATGAGACCTACCAAATCACAGTCTGCAAGAGCAAATTTGCATTTGTGCAGACATTAAATTCTGAAAAACTCTGCAATATAGTGCTGTCATAAATATGCAGCCATTATCACCATGGGAAACAAAGGAAATAGAGGTCACCATTGTAGAGTAAGAGTGGGAATTTTAGACAGTAGGTATTTGAGCGTGATGCCTGCACTGAGTTCTATGAAATGTATGGGTACTTGCCAGGGAAATGAGAAGTAGCCTAAGTGGAGGGAGAAGGAACCTGAGCACATAGTCTCTCAAAAAGCCTGAGACAAGTCAGAGTTCTTGGGGAACCACAGGGAAATCAGCGTGGATAATGGAAGGCTTTGCGATGGTTATAGAACATAAGTGTGCACAAAGTCTGGGCAAACACTAGGTCAGTTAAGCATTTTGAACTGTATCAGCTAGAGGTTAACTACTGGCTGCAAATTAGAATGACTTTCAAACATTTTAGAACACAGACATTTGAGCTCTGCTGTCAGAGATTTTGATTTAATTGGTCCAGGGTGAAAGTTTTTTAAAGTTCCCCCTAGCTGACTCAGATGTGTGGAATGGACTATTCAGATCACTGTTGTAGGCAACAGGAGAGATTGACAAGTTTTAAGCAGGAGAGGAAGGTGATCTGATCACTCTTTTGATGCCCAGAGACTCACCCATCCATGGGAGACAAGAGGTGTGGGGCTGTGAGCTGGTGCAAATATAAAGGGACCAGGTAGGCAATCTATCTTCAGGAGTTGCTTGGAGTTACTGAGTAAGGGAAACCAAACCAACCAAAATTGGAGTGCCAATGCCCACCTGAATACCTTTACATAACCCCTAACATTATAAAGCTATAGATAAATGAAAATGTTAAGGAGAGAGAATCAACAGGCTTTTTAAAAATCACATGACATATGAGGGATAGGAAATATGTTAACGTTATGCCCATTCTGACTAACTGAATGCTACTCCTAGCCTGTCCTTGTGAGTGTTACATGACAAAGGATTTTCAGAAGATATTATACCTGTGCTGGGCATTGACAGGGCCTAAGAACTAGGCAAAGGAAAGAGTACTGTGATCTTCCAGGTAGTGGGAATGAAAATAAGCAGACTTGTCGTCTTGAGGGTATTTGCGTGGATTTATAGGAAATGTAGAAAAACTGGGAGGCCCCTTTGGTCTACTATGAACTATGATACACAGGACATCCCAAGAAGCTGGGATTATAAAGTGCCTTAATCTCAAAAATCTTTATTTAAAGAAAAACTAATGCGGAACCCCATTAAGAAGAACAAATGCAGCATTTCAGGTGATTGGGACTCGTAGGTGCACTTTAGATCAACTTGTAAGTGCATGTAAAAGATGGACCTGAAGGGACAAAACCAGACATGCGGGAACCAGGAAGAGGCTGTGGCCACTCTGGGAGACAAACGACGACATTCTTAGCTAGAATGGTCGTTGTAAGAAGGTAATTGTATAAAGCAGGAGAGATAATCTAACTTTTGAAGTGTAGGACAGGACTACAGCTTTGTGTGACTGGGTCTAAGGACTGAGAAACAAAGAGAGATCCAAAAGAATTTAGAGATTTGACTCCAGTAAAGAAGTACAATATAAAATTTTGGCACATCTACTGATTTTGAAGTTTGCCCACAAAATAAACACATAGAACTAATACAAGGCAGTGACCTACAGAACAAAGTGCCAAAAGCAAGTAAAAGAATCATTCTTTTCTATGGATACACTAGAAATACTCTCTCGTTTGCAGAGAAAACCTGAATTAAAAAAAAAATCTCCAGAGTTCTCAAGTTTTATTTTACAACTACTCAGTTACCAAACTCTACGCTGTAATGAAGAGGGTGAAATAAGTTCAAATACTGAGACTGTTGGTTTGAAACTGTCATGCTAAAACCTTCATTTTGATTAATATAATTGAAGTGTTAAGTGTGTATCTGCTAAATTGCAATCAAATCAGTAAAATGTTATTCGTTTCTTAAATGAATCTGTCAGAAGTTCTGAGAGTATTCTGCCCACAGTGAATTGGATTTGCACATCTTAGCTGCAGATATTACTATTTCATAAATGGGTAAACTGAGATGGGAAAATTCAGCCTCTTGATAAGGTAGAGTCAATAGTTGACTTGCAAATGGATCAACACGGTCTCACATAATTGGAAATGATACTGTCCTTGCTGACTCCCTCACAAAGGGGAACGGATTTAATTAAGGTTCTCAATCAACATATTGAGAAACACGTAGGTAGGTAATGAAACATTCACCAAATTTCTTCTACCCTAATGGACTACAAACTTAGATATCATCTCAAAAATTCTTAAGACTCTCTGTGGGTTCATTCTGCAGAGTATAGAACACAGTTCCCAGCACAAGGAAGCCATAAATAATTCATGCCAGGCCTCCATTTGTTTAAGCCAGACGCTGTGTCTTCATGGCTTTCCCCACCTTCTCTCTTCCTGCCACACAGCTGTTCTTCCTTCTCTCCTCCAGCACCCTTATCTTCACACTCCTTGGGATTTCAGTCTCCTTGCCCTAAAATGTTCAAAGATACGGGAAAATATTTTGATCCCTTTGACATAAAAGCATTTGCAGAATTACTCAGTAGATGATGGTGAAAAATACAGCTATATCTTTGCTTCCATGGCACTTGTCTTCTAGTGGGTTTGGAGCAATGAATGCAATAAATGAAAGGGAAATGCCAGGGTCCTAGGAGAGCAAACAGCACAGGCCCCCAACCCAGTTCTCCTGGAGGGAAGTCTGGAAAGGCTTCTGCCAGGGACAGATAGTTTTCCTTCAATTATCAGAAAACAGCACGTATAAAAGAGCGTAATCAGCTACACACATTTATGTACTGGGTTCTGACTTTGGCTGTGCATTAAAGATCACCTGGAGAACATTTAAAATTTAAAATATATGGCCCCCCAAATACTTTGTAGTACAGTCTCCAGGGATAAGACACAGGTACCAGTGTTCCTTCAAAGTACCCCCGGTGATTCTTATCAGGGTTGCAATCTACTGGTCCATAGCTGATGAAAGTAAGAATTTCTAAATGAAATGTAGTTGCACAGTCACTGTTGATACTAATTTTTCTCCTGAGAATCTCACTAAAATTCTCCAAAATATTGAAGTTATTCTGGTGTTTAAAACACACACATAAATATGAAAGAAGGAACTAGGGAGACTGAGAGAGAGGAAAGAACAGAAACCAAGGGTGTGACCGTGTGCCGTGCTGCCCATCTAAGGCCCATAAAGAATTGAATATAGTGGCCTTATATTTATGCAACAGTGTGTATTTTCTTTATTCTTTAACAAAGATTTTTATTTCACTGCTGTCAACAGTTTACATTTCTCATGGAAGAGATTAATAATGATATCAAACCTGAGCATTTTCTACACAGATTTGGTGATACTAGTCACAAGAAAGGTTTGGGGTTTGGTTTGTCTTATGATGTTTGTTTTTACATTATAGCCACTCCATAATACAGGATAGGTACAAATACATTTCTCGAAGGCTTTGTTTGTTGTACTAGGGAACAAGTAAAAATGAACAGCTAAAGAGTCCCTACTATATGCCAGGAATTACAGACAGTAACTTTAAAATATGTTATTTAATTCAGACTTGTGTTAACCTCACAGCTCTCTGAGGTATGCTTCAGTACCCTCACGACAAATAAAGCCACCTAAGTTCAAAGAGTAAGTAATTTGTCTTGTGTCCCGTAGGGACTTGTTTTCAGGACTGCTAGCCGTGGTGCTCGCCCTGTGTGCACAGTAATTGTCAGGATATGTGCTGTGGAGCCCATCAGCTAAGGGGTCTGAGGATGCCATGTGGCTCTAGAGAAGGGTTTTGTAAAACTTTCATCAGAAGGGCAGACTTTGGACTAAGTTGCAATCTTCTCAAAAACAGCTTTGTTTCTTAATAATCAAGTCACTTTTAAATTTTAACCAACAGATCCTAAAACACAAGGCAACAAAAATATCTGCAACTTACAAATGCCTTTAAATTATGGGATTCTAAGAAGGAAAAAGCCATATGTTAATCTATTACATGTTCTAAAACCTAAAAGAAATCTAGCCAAAAAGATTGAATGTCTTAGTCATGTGAATAGACACTGTAACAACAAATGTAAATTCATGATTTTTAAAGCTATTTCTAGACACTACCATTGTATGGTAAAGCAATTTATGTGGCTAGACTACAGGGAAGAAAAATGCCTGTGTAATACTGTGGACATGTATTTAGTTCTGGGGAAAAGAAAACAAATTTCCCAGTCTACTTAAGGAAACAACTATTACCTAAATCTTTAAATTGATTTAGTTAATATGCATATCATCCTATGCTTTGTTCTATATGGGTGGCTTGCCAAGCTTGACAGCTACTGATGGTACATGTGTAGGATTTTTTAGCATACAATTTGTGTACTAATTTCATGCTTGTGTACATTTTCCCTTAAGCTTACTTTTCTTATTCCAAATTCACTTTATTTTTATGGAGTATATATGTTTTATTTTCTGTCATGGGAGTGGGAATATAAAAATAAAATAAGTTTGAAATAGTACCGCTTTGTTTGTGCCGCAATGCATAAGATGTTTCAGATCAAGCATCTTAAGCCTGAAAATGCAAATTCCAAAATGCTCTAAAGTCTGAAACTTTGAAACTTTCAGAGTGTTGACATGTTGCTAAAAGTGGAAAACTTCACACCTGATCTTATATGATGAGCTGCAGTTAAAAAACAGGTGCACTAAAAAATATTGTATACAGTCACTTCTGGGAAATATGTATATACCGTGTATATGAAACATAAATAAATTTCATGTTTAGACTTGGCTTCCATCCTTTAAGATATTTTATCACACACATGTAAATATTCCAAAGTCTAGAAAATTCCCAACTCTGAAACACTGGTCTTCCCTAGTATTTCAGTTAAGACATACTCAACCTGTATAGTCAAATTTTGGGCAAACATTTTCTAAACAACCCTCAAAAGCAAAAATATTTGCTGTTAATCACATGCTCTAATCTCTACAGAGACATCAGACAAAGCTTCCTTGTTACATTTTCCAAAAAGAAGGTATTGCTTTCAGTGTGAAAAACACAGACATTTTTCACTCAGAATTCCTAAGATAGAGGGGGCGAGGGAGATAAGAACAAATAACTTTTTGTCTTGGAAATTACAGGGCTGGCACAGAGAGACAGTCTTCCCTTTCTTCTTAAGCTAGTCTTCCTCCTACTTCCCAACTGAAGAAAGCCGGGGCCAGGCCAGAGAGAAGGGAGGCGTAAAGTGAGAAGTCCAGGCTTCTCTGCAGTTAATTCCCAGCTAGATTCTTGCAAACAAGACCCAAAGTTGGCCAGACCCAGTAATCTTAGGAGAAGAGTGACATCCTGAGACTGTCAGGAGTTCACAGTGGGATGGGAGCGCAGAGGCAGCCCTGGAAGACAAGAGGCACTCAGGCAGCTTGGAGCATGCAGAGGCAGGAAGCACTGGGATCGTCTTCTCAGAAGGAATGGCCGGGCCAGGACAAACAAATGTGGGGTGCAGAAGCCCGTGAGAACCTGGACCGCCACCGAACGTGAGCACTAATGCCCGGAGGTATCCGAGCCAGCTCTCTGCATTTACATTGTTCGCTCAAAACAGAAAAGTCCCTTCCAGGAGGAGCCAGTGGCTGACCAAGGTCACATGGTCACTTTCCAATTGCTTTAGGTAAAGAAGGTGACAGTTCCTGCTCCAGGACTGGACTCCAGCTGAGCTGCAGTGCACGCAGGCTGGCTTTATCAGGCTCATGCCTGCGGTATATGACATGTTTAGCATTTTGACTATTACCCCAGAAATTCGGCTCCCTGTTGCTGCCGGCGTTAGATGGTATCGTATTCTTTCACACTGGAAAGTATTCCGCAGCCAAAACATTGACAAATATTACTGTAGGACATTGAATGATATCAGTCAGGGTCCTCCTAGCGTATATGTAATTCAGCCCCAGTCAGCAGGTAAGTGTATATATGTGTGTGTGTGTGTGTGTGTGTGTGTGTGTGTGTATTTATTACTAGGAGGATATGATACAATTTGCAGAATAAAAACACCTCTGCCCTAGACAGAAATTGAGGAGTTGGAGTGCCCTGAGCTAAAGATTTAATCAAATCCTTATTAACTGTGTTCTCAGGGCCTGGCCTGGGTTTGTTTGGCAGAAGAAGAGGTCAGTGATGGGCAGATGGCCTCACAGTCGGCTCCTTTCCTACAGCTGTCAGGCCCTTGTGCAAACTGTTTTTCAGATTTTGGCATATAACTACAAGTCAACTATATAATTCCTCTTGTATTATACCATCCTAAAACTTTATTAACTTGAAGGAACCTATGGCTGAAAAGCTATGAAATCTGTTTTAACAATCTCAGATTTTTTGGCTACACCTGAGAAATAGGATGTATGAATGAACTCTTGTGAGTTTGCAAACAAATAAGTGACAAACAACATTTTTTCAAACCTTGTACTTCTAGTTCTTGTTGGTAAAAAAAAAAAAAAAGGACTTCCCCATAATCACTTCATAAAAGAGAGCTATGGAGCATCCACCTGTATGTGTTTGTGGTTGCTGATGAACAATAGGTCCCATGATCCTTGGCCTTCTGCTGTCAGCTTGGGATATAAGAACAAAATCACTTGTATCTCAGAGAGCTGTTATCCCGTGTTGACCAATAACATGCACTGAGAACATGGTAAATGAAACATCTGTCCTTGGTATTTTAATGATGTAAACTTTTGTCATTTTAGAACAATGTGATTTCATCAAATCAAGTACATCAGAGCAGAGTTTGGAGTCTGAATACATTCATCTTACCTTGTAAATAATAAAGCCCACTTTGGCATTGAAGAGGTAGATGTTGGGATAATGGGAGAAATAGAGGTTCCTTGGCATGCAGCACAAGACCCAAATCTCTGTTTAGAAGTTGGAATTGGAGTAAGCTCAGTGACATTTGCAGAAACAAAGGCACATTGATAAGAATTAAATCTAGAAAGGTCATCTCAGGTATTTATCTCTTCCTGTGCATTCTATCAATGTATAAAATCACTCACTACACAGTTGTGATAGTTTGGTTGTGTAATGTCCTGGGAAGGCTGTGTGTTAGAAGTTTGGCCTTCAGCATGATTCCATTCATAGTGGAGTCCTTAAGACTGGAGCTTCCTGGAAGGGAGCAGGGTACAAGTAGAGAAGATTGACAACCTGGCCCCTTCGCATGTCTGTCTTTGTTCACAGCTGCTGTCGCATGAATAGACCTCCTTTGCCAACATGCTACTGCCCTGATGACCATGGGGTTGAAAGCAGCGTGGTCAAACCACCATGGACTGGAACTTTGAATCTGTGAGCTAAAATAAACCTTCCTTCTTTGTAAATGTATTATTTCAAGTATTTCATCACAGTAATTGCTAAAACAGTAGTGCTTCAGTTACTTCCTTTAAAGAGGAAACATGCAACAGACCTTAATTACTTATGTTCAATTTAGAATGCATGGAGGATTTCAAAATTTTTATAAAAATAGCTTTACATTATTAATTTCCCCTTAATCTCATGAAACATAGAAACTTCCTATACCTGAGATACTTAGAGGAAAGAGAAAGAAGCATATTCACACTGAAGTCATTTTGCAAAAAGGGCCAATGCATCTGGCAGGTCATAAGCAACAAATACAGGTGAAAATCTTGGCTAGGAATTTGTTTCTAGGGACGACCTTCATCATTAGTTTTCACAAGTAAAATTTTCAAAAGTCTCAAAAGGTAGTTTGTCTACAAGGATGGTGGGAGGAGAGAAATTTCCTGTTTCTAAAACAATAATAAGAAATGCTCAATCAGCCAGGCATGGTGGTATATGTCTGTAATTACAGCACTCAGGAGGCTGAGGCAGGAGAATTGGCAAAAGTTCAAGGCCAGCTTGGGCTACAAAGCAAGATCAAGGCCAGCATGAGCTTCATAGTAAGACCTTGTCTCAAATAAACAAAGTTCAACATTAACTTTCTATACATTATTTTCAGTTGAAAAGAAGTTAAAAAGAAACATCATTTTTAAGTGTGTGTTTTTCATAAGGGCTAGAATAGTATACACACATATATTAATAATAAAAGTACTAAAGCCAGAATTTCTGGCTCCAACTTTAGCTCTAGTATAATGATTTTTACACTGTGGTCCAGATCAAGAGCCCTAGCATGACTTGGGATCTTATTTAAAATTAGAATTCTTGGACCCCAGCCTGAACCTACTAGACTGGGAATTCTGAAGTGGGGCCAGTGAGTGTGTTTTCTTAGACCTATTAATGGTTTTGACAGCTGAAGTTTAAGGACCATTGATCTAGCACTCACCAGCTCTATGACTTTGACCAAGATAATTATACTGAGCCTTGATTTCCTCATTAGTAAAATAGAGGAAAGTGACAGACTCTTTCCAAAGGATTTTTAAGAAATAAATGTCTTGGTTACTTTTCTCTCATTACTGAGACAAAATACCCAATGCCCAAAATTAAGGAAGGAAAGGTTTATTTAGCTCACAGTGTGTGGAGGTTTCACTCTGTAATTAGCTGGCTCCAAGGCAGAGTGGCATGGTAGAGGAGCAGCAGTCCAAGGTGGTAAAAGATGGCAAAAGCAACAAGAGCAAAAGAGGGAAAACGAGTCTCCTTTCCTCCTTTATATTGTATGCAGCCTACCAGACGCCCTGGGTGGGGAAGGATCCTCTACACCCACACCATCTCAGGCCCTCCTCTTGTACAGTCTCAGGATGAATACAAAGTAAGAACCTTGGCTCCCTGCTGAGTCACATAGTTAACCTTCTAAACTTCTCAAGTTGACACAATGAACAACATCCCAGAAGGGTATCCTAGAACTGCTGAGTCACTTAGCCAAGCCTCTAGACTCCTGAAATTGACACAATATGTCAAACATAGCAATAAAAGAAGCAAGTCAAATTCATGGAAAATCACTGGAAGAGTGCACAACATGTGATTTGGATTATATTATGTCATTTATCTTTAAAATGCCTCAGAGATGGAAGGACAAAGATTGCAATACTTTTCCCACTTATGACAAATAAATATTTATTGATTATCTATATATCATGTTTCTCGTTTATGTTAGATACAAGATTAGGAACTAAACAAGATAAATAGTACCCACCCAACTGACATGTTTGACTCAACCTGACACAGATATTTCTTGTGAAATCTGCAACAGCAGCAGGAAAGACATTACGAACTTATAATACCATGGCCAGACTACCCAAGCCTATGCATTATTAGTATTGAGTTGGAGCCCTAGAATATGAATCTTTGATAACCAATTCAGATGATACAATTATTGATCATCTGGGAAAATACAGAGAAAGGTTGGATGGTAACCTACCAAGAACAAGTCTTCTAAAATGTTTCAATAGATAGTGTAAATTTAACAACATAACTCAGGACTTCATGGGAAGCAGTGATCATTTCTAGCCTGAGGGACTCTAACAGGCGGGTCTCTGTGGCTGAGGCCTCAGAAGTTTAAAATCAATGAAGATTTATTTCTTGCTCCTCCGCTGTGTGCATTCTGTATCAAAGATAGTGGCTTACATTACTTAGTGTCTCGGACTTCTGAAATGATCATCTTGAAGGCTTCCAGGTATTATAAGGAAAAGAAAACTTGAAGGGCTTTGCATCATCAATTAAATTTTTAAGAAGTGAAACATATCTTTTTTTTATAAATCATTGTCCAGGATAAGTCACATAGTCCCACTTACCTAAACAGGAGCTAAGAAATGCAATTAGATCGTATGCCCAGAATTAGAGGAGAATTACGCATCGTTAAATAGCAGTGATCATTATCTTAAAATTATTGTACAGGAGATGAAAATAGCAACAGGTATCTTCCTCGAAATAATAGAGTCAGTCAGTACCTCAAGAAAGATTCATGCTTTAGTTCTTCCTATAGAATTTGTTACAAATGAGACAAATTCCAGCCTCTCCTGAAATCTGCTTTTGGGGATCCTGAACTAATTCAATGAATTTTCTTTTCAAAATTTCTGTTGTAAGAACAGAAATTTCTGTTCGGATGTTTCAAAGATAAACAAGACATCAATCTTGTGCGCAAAGACCTCACATTCTACTGGAAGAGACAGTCACGGCACAATGAGAATAAAGATGCTTCCAACTGTGACAGGCCAGGGGCAGGAGTGCTGAATACGTGAAGTAAGAGGAACCCGGCCACAGAGGGAAGGCACATATGCAAGGTGGGAGGCAGTGATTCACAGAGAGGCAATGTCTGGGGTCAACCTGGAAGAACAGGTAGAGCTTTGCAAGATGAAAATTACCAGAATGCTCCCAGAAGAGCTAAAACCGCACTGCTCAGGGACTTGCAAGGGCCCTAGTTTATCCCTAAGGGTTGGAATTAGAGAGGTTGGAATGATATGCTGATAAGTTTGTCACTTTTTCCTCTCAGGTTGAAATACTATTTGAAGTTTTTGAGTAGTATAGTAATATTTTAGGGGTTTTTTGAGGCCGTATGTAAAGAATGGGGCTAGAAAGAAGAAAAAGATGATACCAGTCTAGACTGAGTTGTCAGAGAAAAGAATGGTAGCCGTGATTATTGCCAAGTTATCTTAAAGTCTTAATATCACAATTGATTTTCTAAATTGAAAATTTACATCAAACATGACTGTGAACATGTTAGGGACACAATGTAGTCAAACATGTCTAACCACGAGGTTAAAAGAGGGCCGAAGGTTGGTCTAAAATAAGCAGGAACCATTAGAATGTCAAGTGTCTTCCATATTTGAATTTTAGAACTGAGTAACTTCCACCTGAAAAGCTCCACAGAGGCCCTTTAGATAAAACTCATTTAACAGATGAAACTACAAGTACAAAGATGTAAAGATCCAAATCACATCATAAGATTTTAGCAGGTTTAGTTATAACGTCCCAATTCAATAGTAATTAGATGATTTATTGCCATTTGGCATATATATATAGCAGAGATCACTAAGGCTATTCTTTACAACAACAGTCCTTCTGACGCCTGTAGCTGCCACTCAGAGAGAATCAGCTTTCAGTGGGCAGTGATGCTTCCTCTCTTTGCTTTGTGGAAAAGTAGTTTACAGAATTCTCCTGAGAGCCTTCATCTTCCTGTGAGTGTGTATACAGAGGAGAAGGCATGTGTTGGAAAGCTCAAAGAGTAAGCACTTCGATGGGTAATGATGTATAAAATCCTTAGTATTTGCTTATACAGTAATTTCTTGATTATACTGTAATGGATTATCTAATTTTCAGATTATCCATGCTCTCTTTTCTGTTTTAAAAAGACAGTTTCAGCAGAGAAGAAAAAAGATATATGTTTGCTGTCAGTTGTTTAATTTGTTAGCAGTTATTATAAGAATAGGATCTTTGTAGCTACTGATACTGAAATACCTCTTTCGAAAAGGTCTAATGGCAGCTGTATGTTTCATCATCATCACTGAAATGGAAAACAACCAAGGTGTAAAAAATGTGTTTTATAATACAGATGGGCAGTTTCATACTTTGAAAAATATATAGAAAAGCATATTTGCTTACATCATATGGTGCTAGGAACTAGAACACATTGTAAAATTCAACATAAGTCATTATAGGCCCTTCATTGTAACCTGTGCAATCCCTAGGACACTGTCATAAAGGATGACTTTAGTGATCGCCTCTGTGTACACCATAGTCAATATATCATCCAACTACTATTGGATTGGGATATTACACCGTAGGGGTAAAATTTCTTAATCATAGGCTCTAAGCTGAGCCTACTTTCTTACCATCTGACCTATTCTGGGCAATTTCATTCATGAGTTCAGTTTCAATTACCACCTGCATGCAATTTATTTACAAGTTTTCCCTCGCTTTTGAACTTCAGAACTGATTTGTTTGTTGAAGGAAAATAAAGCCAGACTTAGAGTTTAAACTCACATTTTTATGTCTGTCCTGTGAGGAAGTAAAAGGAGACCTTCATTCATTAGCCAAAAGTCTGATGGCTAGCTCACCCGCTTTTCTTCAAAATCACAGGCTGCCTTTATTAGGTAAAATTAAGACTCCAGTGAGACTCAAGTCGAAGAGAGAAGTGAGGGGAAATAAATTAGGGAGAGAAGAGTGGGTCTACACATTAGCAAGCTTCAAAGGGCCTGCTTGAAAGAAGTTCTGATGTGCATTTGAAAGCACCCAAAGTATTTGTGAAATACAATGTTACAGTTTTTTCTTTTGAAGAATTTTTCTTTGTCTAGCGGGTCTTATGGTGCGTGGCTCTGTGTGCTGTGGGGATTGATATTCTTCATTATTTTTCCAACTGCCCCCTTGGCATCTCCACTTAGATGCCCAAAGTTATCTATCACACACAAAACCAAAGTCATGAACTCTCTTCAAAAGCCTGGTTTCAGCTTTCCACTATAGTGAGTAATGACTGCAGACATCTCTCTAATCAGGCCAGAAATCTAAGCACTTTTCTCCCTCCTTCATCCACTCTCTTCAATCCGTGACTAAGTCCCATCAATGTATGAACATTCATCTCAGCCTAGATGTAAAATGACTGCAATACTTCACGATGCCATTATGAAGAACAAAGTCTGATTTGAACGTCACCGGGTGAGACACTGCCTACTGCTGGAGCCTCATCCATCTCTCAGTCTGAGGCCTTGCTTCCTTTACATTCTTCCAGCGTAGATACTTTCCCTTTGCATGTCTTCTCCTACCTATTCCTCCCTCTCAGAGCACTCTATACCTAGAGGAAGCTGCTCACTGCAAGCATTATAAAGACAGCATCACTAACTGACAGGGGATAAACTATGTTTCAAAAGAGAGCAAACTATAGGTATTTAACATAAGATTGAAGAGAATATGTATATAGCCATATATGCTTCAACCAGTAATACGCAGTAAGCCCTTATCTACTCAAGCATTGCTAGTCGTGGTCCTGAGATAATGGAGCTTTATATTTTATGCTCGAATTTTGAACTGTGCAATTGCTCATCCTATTTATGAACACTGTAAGAAGTGGTTTAGCCTGTATAATTTAAAACTGGTGGGAAAGCTGATGGCACAACAGGCCACAGCCCTGTGGTTTCCAAACCACTGAAGGAAAGTGGAAAAGCAGGGATTCACAACCCTCTAAAGTTCTTTCATTTTGAAACTTGGGTTTTCCTCTGATCTCTCTGCTGTAAGAGACCTTGATCTTGTCGAGGGATGCCGCACATCAGAAGAGAGTTAAGGGATGTGAATCCTTTCATGGTAGTCTTGTTGAAGGAGTTGGACATCTCTTCCAAGTGTTATTCTTTGAATGACAAAATGTATATAGTTATGAAGTAAAGCCTATGATAAAGAAAAATATTCCGTAAGTCAGGTTGAAATATACTATTGAAAGCTCAAACCTAAAGGAGATACAAAGGATGCTGTCATTATTTATATGCTGGCTCCTCCATAAGGGCCTCACACATGATTCTGATTCTATGATCCCACCATGATCCCACAGTCTACTGTTACTCATACCAAGGCCAAGCTATGCCACTGTGCTGATTTGTAAGAGATTTTGTAAGACACCTCCTCCTCAGACTCTTGCCTGGTCTGAGAGAGGTAGATGTCTGTCCCACCATGGTACTGACCCTTACTACTTACCCACTCCTGATTGTTCCTCTCTGCGGAGGACCACCCAGGCAACTCTCCTTGAAGGAGGAGCGATTGTTTCCATTGTGGCTGAGCCTGACCCTATTTCCACGTATTGATATATACAGAGCTGGCTGGGACTTTTCCTTAACCCATGGATTGGCTTTAAGCCATGTACATCTGTCCGGCTATGGTGGCGTGTCTCCTCAGACCCCTGTTGTCCCCACGAGTGGGCTGGGATGAACCGGGATGTGTGAGAAGCACCCTGTCGCTGTTGTGGGGATGGAGCCTTGGGACAGAAGCTGTGAGCTCCTGGGCTTGAAAGATCACACCTCAGTGCTGAAGCCCCGACCCCAAACATTAGATACTGTCTCAACTGTTTTATGCAGATTACTCTTTCTGCATGTCCTTCTCCGCATTTACAGAGGTGACTTCAGTCCTCCTATCTGTCCAGCTCATGGTGCTCACCTACTTCCCATGGTTCTCACAATCACTCATCCTCAGACCACTCCCCACTTCAAGAATGAATAAACTCTGGGTTTGGCCCTGGGTCAAGGCGTTTGTTCCGGATGGCCACCATCGTGGCTGGACTTAGGACCTTTTGGCTCTCCTTAATTACAAATATGCCTTAGCACCTTCATTCTCACCATCAGTTGCACTGGAAGTGGTAGACTGAATTAACTCACTAGAGTTCTAATAACTTTTCATAGGATTACAAACAGAAACTTCCTGGCCCACAATGAGGACCAAGAAGGGGCCTTTATACCTACCCACACCATCTGCCTTTCAGAATCATGCCTGCATGGGCAGGACTCACATTGCAAACAATAATCTCAGCCTTTTCATGGAAAGGACTTCTACACTGACTCAAGAATACAATGTCAGGGACTGTGCATTCTACAGACATTTCCACAATGATAGCAACAAAAAATGCCAAATTTTCATTTAATACATGCTTTAAGATTATGCTTGTGAATCCATGACCTGGGAATATCTCCCTTTCTAGGTTCATGTTTTCTAGAATCTGCAACTGTCAGCAACACAAGACACAAGACCTATGAGAGAATTTTAACTTAAACTTTAGCTTTTGAATAGTGGTACATCTTCTTGCTTTGTTTATCCTGAATAAAACCCCTCGATTTCTTAGAATAATGAATTTTACAATCTATTGTTGCTAGAGTATTTAAACCACATTCATATGCCATTCTCCAATCAAAATACCCTAGAATTTTGTTCTTCTTTTTAATCACTTATGCCCGCATAGGAACACTGTAACATCCTTATCACTGAGAGATACATTGTGTCAGCTTGGGGAGTCTAGAGATTTGGCTGAGTGATTCAGCAGGAAGCTGGGGTGCTTACTTTGTACACATCCTGAGCCTGTGAAAGAGGAGGGCATGGACATTGTGTGAGAGCTACACACCCCCTAGGTGGGGGTAGTCTTTTTACAATGTAAGGGAAGGAAGGAGGCTGCTTGCTGCCATTCCTCCCTTTTTGCTGGTTGTTTTGCTGTGCTCTGCTGCCATGAACAGTTTGCCCTCTGCCATGTGCCACTCTGCCTCTGAGCCAGCCAAATATGGACTGAAACCTCCACAACCATAAGCTAAATAAACCTTTCCTTTCTTCATTTTGGGTGTTGAGTATTTTGTCTCAGCAAAGAGAAAAAAGTAACCAAGACAGATGCCCAGAAGTCTACCCCTCCCCCTACCCCTGTGCCTGCTCGACTCCACACAGTAATGGTTGTGTCCCTTCCTTCCTTGTTCTGTAGCTGCCTAATAAATAAGGAATTTCTGGGTGGAAAAGATAGTTTTCTTCTGTCTCATGAGTTTTGTTTACTTCACCCCAGCTCTGCTGCTTGGCATGGGTGTATTAAGCCTGGCACCACTTCTTTGTCAGAGAGGGGAAATCTGATAATGGTAGAGATAAAGCAGGGAGTTGAGAAGACATTCTTCATTCTTCGTCCCCAGAAGCCATTTGTTCACACTGAAATTGGAGATGTATAATGCCATGTTACAAGGGACAAGGCCTTTCTTTTAGCCATGGGGTTATGAAGATATAAAGAATGGATTGCTGTCGTCTTTATAATTAGCATTAGCAAGTGATTCCCCTTGACTCTTTTGTAAACTTCTCAAATAAGATCTGTTTATGATTAGACTTTGTGCCAATTTGAATGGACAGCTTTATGATAGAAAGTTGGGGAAATCTCAGTAATGGCCTGAGGATAGCTCTATGAGGACTCTGGTCCAGGAAATGAATAATCAGCTCTAGCTTTGTAGACCTGACTAAGACTTACAGACTGAGCCCGTTAGCCCATCTTGCAGAATGTCTGTAGAATGAGCGTCAGAGGACAGCAGCAGTGGCAGCCCAGGTCATTCCGCAGGAGACCGCTGGAGGTTTTCATAGACTCGCTAACTCAAGTCAGGGGGAAAGCAGACACCAGCATTTCAAGCTTTGTCTAGAGTCAGCAGCCACAAAGGACTTTTTGTAATTTGTATCTAATAGGCTTTGCTCTGAGACTCTCTGGCCATGGCCAGGCCACAGCCTGGCTCATGCCATATGCCATGCATGGCAATTATGTTAGGTAATAAACTCCATGCTCCCTTGATGTGTCTGCCCCCAACCCCCAGTCAGCAACACTGCCATTAGATAACGTGCAAGCTTTCATATTTACAGAGAAACCCTCTGTTCAGAAAAACAGATGATTCATTTAACTCCAGCAACCGGCTGTTAGAACTGTGGAAACACATCTCTCTGGGGTTGAAAATAAACATGACCTATGCCCACTTTTCCCCCCATGATACAGAAAGATAAGGCTAATCATTATATATGAATAAATACATTGATGTAATAGATACATATGTTTATATAACATAGAGAGATGCATTCAGAAATGTAACGACAGGAATTTAACTCTTCTCTTTAAAATGGTGAGAAAATAAAATAAATTAAGATACTGAAATCAAGTAAAAAATATGGGAAAGACTGGTGAGCATGGAGAGTTCATACATGAAGCTGCTGGCCCAGGTGGTGAGATACGAGGTATGATTGAAAACATGATGAGTGCTTAAATTTCTAAAAAATATATTACAAGAAAAGACATGCTGGCATTAACTCTGCCCCTACTCAGCTCGCAAAATGCTCCCTCTTGCTCGGAATGCGCTGAGCACTTCGTCCTTGCCACGTTCTAAAGCAGTTCTGGAAATTCTCTTTTGTCAGTGTCTTTAGCTGTGGTATCCTGGCTGCTTCAATGTTCTCAGTGCATTTAAAACATTTACTTTTCACGGTCCTTTTCACTTTGGGGAAGAGCCAGAAGTAGCATGGTGCCAGATCCAAAGAATCAGGTTCTGAGGACGCACTACAATGTTTTCAAGAGCCCGCCTTTCCAGTGCGCAGCACTCAGCAGCATCAGGTTCTGAGGACGCACTGCAATGTAAGGCCCGCCTTTCCACTGTGCAGCATTCAGCAGCATTAGATTCTAAGGACGCACTGCAGTGTAAGAACCTGCCTTATCCAGTGCGCAGCGCTCAGCAGCATCAGGTTCTGAGGACGTACTGCAATGTAAGGCCCGCCTTTCCACTGTGCAGCATTCAGCAGCATTAGATTCTAAGGACGCACTGCAGTGTAAGAGCCTGCCTTATCCAGTGTGCAGAGCTCAGCAGCATTGGGTTCTGAGGACGCCCTGCCATGCATGTAAGAGCCCGCCTTCCCAGTGCACGGCACTCAGCAGCATTAGGTTCGGCGGACGCACTGCAGTATAAGAGCCTGCCTTTCTAGCAAGCGGCGCTCAGCAGCATTAGGATCTGAGGACGCACTGCCATGCATATAAGAGCCCGCCTTCCCAGTGCGCGGCACTCAGCAGCTGCATTCACTGCAGTTTGACCACGCCTCACGTGGACACTCACATATCTGGAGGCCCCATCTCCCGGCTCAGCTGTCAGGAGCTTCTCTACCTCTCTGTCAGGGCTGAACCTAAGACAGCCAATCTCTCTCTGTGTGACAAGTACGTGCCTCGCCACAGATTGCAGTGTGAAGTGTGTTATGGATTTTGTGTTCCCCTGAGTTTATTCAGGTGTAAGTATAAAACTGATGGCAGTTGGAGAAGGTCAACATTACATATTCATTTTATTTTAAATAATTGATGATGTTTCCTGTCTCTGCTTACATTAATTGCTCTCAGGTGTTAGAAAATGGCTCAGTGTACTGCCTTTTAATGTGTTTCTTTAGAAAGACAGTGTGGTTGCTCTTTGGAATACTAAAAACAGCACGTCTGGCACAAGGCTTTCTAACTGACTAGGTTAATAAAAGGAGATTGAACAAAAGCATCGATGCACTTTAACGTGTGAAGAGAAGACTGCACCTAACTCTATACCCAGCATGTGAGCCATGATTTCATTTAACCCCAGAATAAAACTCAGGTTCACCCAGATCGCCTTGGTCACATGTGGCCACGGAAATGAAATTGATATATTCTGAGGTAGTAACATTAATAATGAAATATGAAATACAAAGTCATTTTGCACAATTAGTCCACAAGAAGATATTTTCTGTCATATGCCACCAACAAGTATTTTTTTCCAAAAATGCCAAGTCTTCCAAAGGAATGAGGTGTTACTATAAAAATATTAATCATACTTGTAAAGAAATTGAGTCCTTGTGACAATGTGATTCTGCTGCCTTCTAAAACATTAATTACCTTATTTATAGCTATATAAAAAGTCTGTTCTTTTTGTCTAAACTTTGTTTTTAAGAAGAACTTGGGTAAACAACACAGGTGATTCTGAATCACTTCCATACTTGCTCACTTTCTAGTGATGCTTCTAGGAGCTGAATTTCTCACATGTATTTACATAGAGATGATCATGAATCTTACTTCCATGTTTTTTTCCTGTAATGTAAGCATCCAGAGCGGGACACCCTAATCAAATTCAGATGGAACTCAGAGTCAAGCTGAATGTCAGAAGTACAGCAACTGGTTTTCCAGAAAGGGTTGGCAGCTGTGGGGAATGTTCTAGTGGGGCGACAGCTGTGCTTGGGTGTTACCATCCGAACATGGCCCATATGGGCTGAGTCTGGCCTTGGCAGTCCTAGAGCTCCTTGCAAAGAGAAAGACTTGGGGAAAATCCATTTTCCTCTTGCTCTTCTCCCCAGTTACTGGGTTTCAAGGAAGAAACTGAGTCAGGAATAAGATATAAATTTAAGAATTGTACTGTTTAAGTTTTCAACAAGAGAGAAGCAGTAACCAAATGAGCTTTGTTCCTTGTCTAAAATTTGATTGATTAGAAAGCAAACTATGTTTTGATCATTGTAAATCATAAATCAATTAACATGAAGTTGATATACAGCCCTTTATATCATACTGACCTGCATAATTATCTCCATGTGCACAAGATATGTGTGTAATATTCAGAGATACTACATGCATGTGCACATGTGCACACACACACACACACACACACACATGCAAAGTCAATACACCAGCTGTTCAACATTATTTACAGTATATTGGCATCACTGTTGACCTAAAGAGCCAGAGAAAATAGCAGGCCATATTTTCAGCTTAGTAAAACCCTGCAGTAGGGAGCCCTTTATGAACAATTACAAGTATTTGCTAGAAATACATTTGCTGATTTAACAAACTGGGTAGGACAAATGTTTAACATGCTGTCGTAATGATGTTCAGATGCTTTTCTTAGGATTCGTTGATCTGAGATAATGTGTTCTTGCCCAATCGTGCTACAAAGAAGCAACAGAAATAAATAAATAAATAGATGTAATGTGATGCGCTCTCACAATAGCAGAGCTGCTGACTGCCCCTGACAGATGGAAAAAAAAAAGCCAATATGATGTCTGAGACAGCCCAGGCTTGGCATTGCAGAATAAATTACATGATTCGCTGAATGCCGGGGCTTCGCTCAGACATACAAAAAATTGGAAAGATAAAAGCTTGCATTGGCTTCAGATGATATTTACTGCTTGATGGATTTACTAGCAGCCCCAGTGCAGTCCCACTGTATTGAATTATTGGCCTCTATTTAGCTGTGTGTCCGTCGGAGCTTGAGTGTCCATTTAAGCATAAGTGAGTTGGAGGCTGGCCAAGCCTCTCGGAGGATCTGAGTACAGAGAGAGATGTGAGCTAATGGCCACCAGCTTGAATAACAGGAGTCTGAGGACACAGGGGGAGGGTACAAGGCTCAGCTACAAAGTAGCTGCTTATCAATATTAATGCCAAGATAAATATTAATGCATGCTGCCTGGCATACCATTTTTGAATGTGTGTTTTCTTTTGTATTTTAACACAAATGGCTGGAAATGGCTGTGTGATTTCTCTCTCTCACACTCTCTCTCTGTGTCTCTCTCCCTCTCCCTCCCTCCCTCTCTCTCTCTCTTTCTCTCCCATCGAAGAAGGAATTTGGAAAAGACCATTAACTTTAGTGCTGCCCGTCACCACAGCAGCTGTGTCTGTAAGATGGAGGTAAATGAAATGCCGCCTGGAAGAGGTACATGGCTTCCAATAAGATATGTGATTAGAACAGGAATGTGCTGTATAGCAGCTATTGTTATGGATTCTTTATTTGTTGTGTTATGGCAGTTCAACTGAGAAGCAGCATTTCATATATGACAAAGTAGAAAAGTTGTGTTGTTACCATCGTTTCAAAAAAAGATGGCAGATTTGCAGGGCCAGGGAGAGTATAAAAATTCTCTGTAACTTCCACTCAATTTTGTTGTGAAATTTAAACTGCTCTAAAAGATAAATCTTATAATTGCTATACTAGGGAGCTGAGGCAGGAGGATTACCAAGAGTTCCAGTCCAGCCTAGGCTACACAGTGACCAGCCTGAACTACACGGTGAGACACTGTCTCAAAAAAAGATCTTATTAATTCAAGGTAGGTGCAGATGGGTTTGGGTGTGGTGGAGAGACGAAGGTACAAGAGACCTGTAAGCTTGCTTAATGTGTGCACTGTACAGAGTGTAACTGAGAGAACGCAGTATTACACAGAAGGCCCGGCTCTGAGGACTGTCCTCATGCTCACTGCTGTTAGTGAAGACACAGGTGCGGGGCCCAGCTCCAGGCGAAGAACTCTCAGCATCTCTGTCAGGGAACTGCTCCCACTGAGCACAAAGAGACCGTGTGCTCTGGGAGATGCGCAGACGGCCCTCCGTGTTTGGCGGGGTTCTGTGCTCTGGGTAGAGCTGTCATGGCCTCAGGGTTAGGAAAGGGCTGTGGGTGAAACTTCCCACAGAACTTGCCAGGCATCCCTGAAAAGATCACTTCATTCTTCTGCCACTGTTCCCTAGTTTGTCAAACTGGTGAGGGTATCATCATTGCAATACTTTTCTACTGCTTGAGGTAGTACATCAGGTAAAGCACGAAGGATTCAAAAGTGTGCACAGTCTCAGCAACCTACACTGTGCACAGCATTTCTGGATCACTCTTTATTCTCTCCACAGCCAAGTGATACAGGTATGCTAAGCCCATTTTAGAGAAAGGGAATGTGAGGCACATTTACTTACCCCAGATCACACAGACACATCATAGAAGTGCTTTAGACCCCGAACCTCCTGCTGGTACACCTTCCAGGGTATAAAGCTTGACCAGCGACTCCTTCCTTCCTTAGGCAGGAGGGGACTGTGAGCCAGTATGCACCATGAGCCTGAGCTTCAGTTGCTGTGAGATGTCTTGTTAGGTCCCCAAAACCAGTGCCCCTCTCTTTACCTTGCATGTGCTTCTGTGAGAAGGTTCTGGGCCCCAGAGAGTGTGCATAGACTGGGGGGCGGGGGGAGTCCAAGGCCCTGCCTGTCTAGAATGAAATACCTCTGCCCACTCTGCAGATCCAGCTACATGGGGAAGCAGAAGGGGTGGGACTGCAGAGTGGGTCACTCCTGCATTCTGCTGGTTACTCTTCCTGCTCGGCAGAATTGAGTGCAGAAGTCAGCAACTGTCTGTTCTAGTCCAACCGAGTCTGTTAGCAGACATTTAAGTCCGTTCTTCATATTGCTTCCTCAGAACAAGAGAATCCATAAAGCCAAGGGAAACTCACTGCAGCTCAGACTTACCATAACGGAGAGTCACCGTTGCATTCATCCTGGGGCTTCACATTCATCGTCTCGCTCTTTGGCAGAAGAGTGCCATGCAGTTGCCGGTATTGTTTCCAGTTTCTGCGGAGAAGTGAATAGAGGTTCCAAGAGGTTTAATTCCTGGTCAGGGTCACACATCTGAGAGGTCAGCAAGCTCAGCTGCAAAGCCCAGGTTTGTCCTGTTCCAAGGCCCAGATTTCTCCAGCAGCTGTGAGGCAGTCCCTGTGTGGCCCTGAGGACTCTCTACCGACACAAGAGAGTAAGCGATAATGTTTTAGAAAAATGTCTCTGAAATAAATCATAGCTTCCTACTCAGACATTTAGAAAGAAAGTAAACATTGTTACTTGTTGTAACTCAAAACTTCTTGTTGGTATTTCTTCAGAAGCCCCCAACTGGTTAGATAGCTTGTCAAGTAGGTAGAAAAATTTAGAATTAAACTAACCAACAACTCAGACTTAGCCCCATCCACAGCTAAATTGCAGCCTTTGTGTAAGTTTTTACATTTCCTTGTGCCTCATTGTACTTAAGAACAAGAGTGGGGATAGCAATCCTTTGTGAGACTGATGCTAAAGCATTGGCTTCGTGTGCAGTGGTCTAGCCCATAAGCTTCAAAGCATGATGCTTTTACTATTAGCAGCATCACAGTGAACGATATTGATGTTAGAGCAGTGCAAGTTTTAGGCACCTGCCAGGTAGTGTCATAAAGTGAGCAGATTAGGATAGAGAGAAGGCTTTGTTATTCTTTATAAGTGCCCTACATGATACAGGTAGTGGCTAGAAAATGTGCAGATTAGAAGTCTGAGCTGCAAACATACTTGGGTCAGGAATCCCCTTTCAAAGGGACACTATATTCAGAAGAAAGGGCAAGAATAACCTTGAATTTGATGGTCTCTGGGCCATTTTCTGGGGCAGGGGGCTGGACACAGCTTGTCTCTAGGCCAGGGAGATACAAATGCCTGCACCGATTGTCATGCCAGGCTCAGCAGGTAGGTGAGACACTCAGCACTGGACACGAACCCCACTGTACAACTTGGTGACAAGGTTTCAGGTAACAGCAAAAACATTTGTGTAATCTCTTGATGTGATGAAAAAAGTGATTTTACATATTTTAATTAATCTGTGTGTTTGGAAAGTCTATATTACTAATACTAGGTGTATAACTTCTTAAAGTGGACAAGTTGATTCACTTTAATAAATGTTTTAAAAACTGAAGCATTTCATGTGTAAGTTCAACATTCTGACATCAAAAGTAGCAACAGTACTTGCTGGAACATCATGCTTTGGTATCTAAATATGTTTGTGGAAAAGTTGACTGAGGCCAAGTCCTGTGATGACGGAACTATGTATGATGTACATCAAACCAAATACAGTGTCACTTACTAACAGTCACTTCTACAGAGTGGAGCTAGGTGAAAGTCTTCCAGTAATTACAGACAATATTAGATGTGTTAATGCTACTCAGTTGATAGTTGTGCTAATATTTTTCTCTGGGACAGAGCCCGGCACCTGCTGGCTTCCAGGTAAAGCCAAGGTAGATCTTGGACTGTGGGAGTAAGGAAGGCAGCCGCTCAGCACCCACAGGGATAGTTTCAGACTCCAGGATACATGTCAGCTATAGAGGCCCAGTTCATAAGAAATGCTAAAAATGTTAAAGATAAACTATTATGGTGTACATATTAAAATCTGCACAGAGAAGCATCATAATTAGGGGAACAAAAAGAGTCAGAACAAATGGACAACTGGAAGACTGAAGTGATTAATAGGAAAGTTCCCTTGGGATCAATCAATACCAGGATCACTGTTCCCTGGTATATTTATTAACAACCCAGAAGATGGATGAGGTGAGAAGTAGCTGAATTTGTCAATGACAAAATTGAAACATTAAGGAAGATAGTGAACTCCTGCACAAAATAATCTAAGAAAACCACATTGTAAATGCAGATAAGCAAGAAGAAGAAGAAAAATGAAAAGGAAATGGACAAGTTGGAGAAGACGGAAAAGAAGAAGGAGAAGAAAAGCAGGTTGGACACACTGGAGCCTACTGGGAACCACAGCAAAGGGGGAGCTACTGTGCATTATTCAGGAAGAATCTACTCTGAATATTGGAAAGCAAACTAAGTTTGTCTAAGGATTCTGAGAATTTGAATAATTTCGTATCTTTAATAAATGAGGATAAAGTAAACTAGTAGAAATCCATTCCCAATTAAAGGAATGTAAGTCAGCTTCAACCCTGTTGTAGCCAGCCCAGCTCTGGTTCTCCATGTCCTGTCCCTTCTAGTCTCTGAGCAGTCTTCTCTCACTTGCCAGCAGTGTCAGAATTTCACATTTACCTGTTAGCTCTGTAATTTGTGCCTACATGTAATGATTAGCACCAAACAGAGCTAAGAGTCTCCAGGGGGATCGCCCAAGCTATAACCTTTGCACACAAAACTCTTAGATTTGGAGCCAAGAAAGTGGACACTTTGTGTTTCCTGAATAAACAAGCTAGGAAAAGAGCATAAAGTGGTGGAAGTAATAGGAGTAAAGCTGGTTTAAATTTTGATAGTTTGCTTTAAAACTATCAAAACTTCACTGATAGGTGACAGTGAAGCCTCCTTAAGTTGCTCGTAGTCCCAGAGATAACATTTGCCAGCAGGGGCAAGGATTGTGTCTAGTTTTCACCCTGCTCATTATTGATTCTGGAAACCAATTTTTACTCTTTGTTCTACTTCCATTTCTGCTGACCATGACAACAGGTTTGGCTCCTACCACAGCACTGTTGCTTGGGACATCTATTATACTTTAAGAGAATTAAAATATGGGGAGAGGGAGACATATCGCTCAGGCATTATTTGGGAATGAGCAGAAATTTCCCTGATCAACAGAGAGCCTTTGTGCATTGTGGGAGGCATGCTGGATTTTGTCACAATCCCACTGCTTCTCTAGGTTCAGCTAGCCAGTGGCCCTTCCAGTGTGTTCCCATCCCAGGTAGCACACAGTGGCAGGGCTCCCGTGCTTTCAGGACAGCGCCTGTCATTTTCTTCAGATGAGAGCCCAAAAGTTAGGCTCATTTAGGTTCATTAAGAAGGAGTGAAAGAATAACAACAGTTTATCACCTTCAGCTACTGGTCTTCTTGCAATATGTAATGCATTTGCATATATATGTACATATGCACTCATAGTTACATGTATCTGTATATGCATATATTCCAGCCATTGTTTATGATTATATATCTATATCTTATATATATATATATATATATATATATATATATATATGGTCAGTCAATTCAGGCTGCTATAAGAAGAATGCCACAGAAAAATAGTATAGAGTTTGCTCAAAAAATTAAAAATGGAACTATCATGTGGTTTTCCATGTCCACTTCTGTGCAGTCATACAAAAGAAGTGAAATAAGGATATCAAAGAGACATTAGCATTCCTATGTTCATAGCCAAGATCATGAAACAACCTAATTTTCAACAACAAATGAATGAAAAATAAAATGCAGTATCTACACACAATGAGATAGAATATTATTCAGCCTTAAACGAAGAAGACTCTGCAGTATGTGACAAAAATGGGAAAAACTTGAGGATGTTAAATCCAGAGAAATAAGCCAGCTGCATAAAAGCCAACACTGCATCATTCTACATATGTGAGTTATCCATAGTAGTCAAATTTATAAATTGAAGATTGGAATGGTGATTGCAGGTGCAGTGGGAGAGGAAAATGGGTTTCCCCGGGTGTAACATTTCTGTGAGCAAGATAAATTCCACAGAGGTGCTCAACGACATTGTAACTATAGGGAACAGTGCTGTATTGTACACTTAAACATTTGTTCAGTGGATAGATCTCATGTTAACTGTATTTTACACAGTAAAATAATACACTGAAAAAAAAGAATACCATAGAAACACTGGTTGTGTTAAGAAGCCTGAGGTCAGGTTGGTGGCAAGGTTGCATTCAGGAACTGACCCTCTCCCTGTATTCTTCAGGTGGTTGAGACAGAAAGAGGAGGTGCCCACTCGATACTCTTGATTTATAGAAGCCACCAGTCCCATTGTTAGTCTGCTCACAGGACCTGATTGCTTGCCCAAGACCACTTCTCCAGGTATCACCACACTGGGAGCAAGTGCTTCAACCTGAAAATCTTGGGGAAACAGAAATGTTTGCTAGCACACATGTGTACATGTGTATACATCCATGTGCATATGCATGTGTATAGATTCTCATAAGGGATGAGGCTACTTGATAAGAAACATGGTAAGAAAGAAACTTCTATATAGAGATTACCTAAATTTATGTCCTTATAAAGTACAGTACGTAAAATTCTCTGACTAAATGCCAGCATTAAAAGTCCCTGGAGTTAGAGTCTAACTTTACCTTAAAACAGTAACTGAACTTGTGGTAATGAAAATGAATCCTGAGTGATAGCTGTATTTTCATGTCAGTGTTTCAGTGCCATGTGCATAGACCCCATTGTGCATGATAACGGCCTCGATAATTTTCCCATTAAGTCAGCCAGTGCCAACTCTTGCACTGAATTACGTGATATTAGTCACAGATACCCACAGAGATGTCATGGAAAACAAGAGAGACAATAATCATGAAAATTTGTACACATGAATATTATGATACCCACAGAAGTAATATATCATACGCACATATATATGTTCTTAAAAGTGTTTTCATGCTTCTGGTGGATATTTCTAGCTTCTGTGATTGAAACTGGAAGCCCCCGTGTAAGGTTGATGTGGAGCAAAGTCACCCGGAGTCACTTCAAAGTCTAACAACTTCATTAGCCCACTGGGTAACCAGACACAGTGAATGTGAAGTTTTCACTCTGTTAATGGGAATTTATTTCAAAACATTATCAGGTTAAAGCGAGAATAGATGTATACACAGAGATGCATATATATGAAAACTTTATAAACTATCACAGCATATATACATATATATGTATCCTTCTTAAAATTCTCTGTGCAACAGTGGAAATCCAGTATATGACAGGCCTTACTGTATCTCATGGAGGAAATTTTCTCTGGAGAACTAAAATGATTTTGTTAGGCAAGGAAACCTTGAGAGGGAGAGTTCTCTCTTATAAGCATCTCAGTAATAATCTTATAATTGTAAGGCTCTAACATGAAAGATACAGCTATGATTATGTGTAAGGCATAGATAGATAGATAGATAGATAGATACACACACACACACACACATATATATATGAAATGGAATAATAAAGGGAAAAATCTTCCCCTGTGGAATTATTCGTACTTAAGAAACTAATGAGATCATTCACCAGAGATAATGAACTCATTAGTTGAAAGAAATCAAATTGTAAATCTATATCCTATATTTATGCTGTCACATATAAATATTGAATGAAATATATATGAAAAATACCTCATCTTATCACCCATGTCTCCAGCTGAACCATTTCCAAAGTAAATAAAAAATCTCATTGAAATTGTTTCTAGTTTTCATGATCTGACTGGGAAGAAAAAGGATTTTCTTCAGTAGTCTGTTGAAACTCTGTCATTATGCTGTAGTGAGGTAATTTGCAAAAACAGCTGCTTCTAATGAGTAAATCTTTCCATCTGGCACGTCTACTATAGATGCAAACAACCTCATCAGTTTAAAGGGAAAAAGTAAAGAAGAAGAACTCTAATTCATAAGAAGGAGAATTCCAATTTATGAAGTAGCCATTTGAACCGCACACAGGTGAGAGGCATTTGGAAGTACTGACCACTTCTGTTTCTCTTGGTGGTCACTGAGTCTGTTCTCTGGCTAAAAGCACACAAACTCTGCCCAAGGCTTTTGCCAAGTTTGTAACCTGTTGGCTCTGGGTGGATTACAAAATAATGCCATACATATTTATAATGGAAACGTCTAACACATACAAAAATTAGACAAAAGGAATGCTGTTAACTCGAAACTGGAATGAGTAGATGAACATCGTTTTTGCGATATCCTTTCATCCTGAGAAACTATCAGGCCCTTAGTATAAAATGTCATGTTCCAGTCACAAATCCTTGATACTTTACACTGCACTTTTTACTAATGAAATTCTAAGAAAGCTTTATTTGATTAAAGGGTAGGACACTGCCTCCCACTGCAGTCTCCTTGACTGCTGATTTGGGTGAGTGCTTGTCAGATATTCACTGTTTTCCTTTGCCAAATGTCTCTTACTATTTTTCAATAAATATCTTGGCTTAAATTTGAGTGACCAGTTGCCTGTTTTCCTTCATTTTAACTGCAGACATTTTGGTTTCTGGTAAATCAATAGTGGAATACTCAAGTTTTCTTTTTCATGAAGCTAGTTTATTCAGTCTTAGTCTTAGAATTTGGTCATCATGGTTTCTCAAAGTCCTCACACTGCATGTGCGCTCCTTAGACCTCTCTGAAAGAACAGAAGCAATGGAAACATATATATAATTGTGCCAGGGGACTTACTACACAGGCTTACAGAGCCCGAGGTGGGCTTGTCCACTGGTGCCACCTACATGCTGCAGAGTCGGAGAACCCAGCAGCCGCTTAGTCTAAGAAGCTGGAAGCCTCAGAACATAAGGAATCAAGTGTGCAGCACCCAGCTGAGACTGAATGCCTGGATGCTTCCTGGAGAGTTACCCACGTGAGCCCAAGAGGCCGAAGGAACTGGGCTGTGCTGTGCACAGGTGCTGCAGGAATAAGAGACACCTGCATATGGGGAGCATGGTGCTTTTTACATATACATTAAATTCTTCTTTCTTCCCTTTCTTATGATCTGGGTTGCAAGTCTACTAGGTGCCACCCACATAGGAGGTGTCTTCCCTATCAATCTCCTCGCCCACATGCCGATAATCTCTGGACATTCCTACAGACACACCTGGAAATGCAGCTTATTAATCTGGTAGGCATCTCTTCATCCAGCCAAGTTGACAATTGCCATTGACAGCCACAGTGTGCTTCCTAGTTACAATGAAATCTAGACGTATGTGGGACTGTGTATTTAACAGTCAAAGTTTAGAGTAGAATTAAATGTCATAGCCTGGATTTTACTAAAATGTTACTTAACCAAAAGCTAAATAAACGCTCATTAAAATAGAAGTCAGAGAGTTAAATAAGTGCAGGATTTGTAGTCTAACTGCTGGCACTGTAGTTACTAGATCAGTAAGAGATTGATGATGTAGGCACAATCTTGGCATGTCTGAACATCATGCCAGAAGGTTATCATCCCTTTTGGGGAGATAATAGCAGGAACTTTAATTTTCTTTCTAACTACAGGGCATAATGTAAAATTAATGTGCATTATGTCAAGGTTATGGAAAGGAATTGTTGTCTGGAAGAGAAAACTGTTTGCTCCTGCCCTCTGAACAATGTACACACCATGATAATACATTATTGAGAAGCAAATTTCTTTGTCAATGTCAATAGCTGGGCATCAATAAAGGATATTTTCTAGCACTAATTATGCAAGAAGAAGTAAACAGAGCTCTAAATCTCAGCCTGAAAACAAAGAATATACTTTGTTTATTCATAAAACAAAAATAGTTCCACCTTATCTAATATTAATATGACAAAAGGAAATTCAGACAAAGCATTTGATCAGCAACTATCAGCTATTATATGCATAGCATTATATCTATGTTACAGAGTTATCATGAATAAGAAGAAATGGCATCTGTCTCTTCAGAACTTGAGTTGTAAATCAGTGATTTTTCATCATGTCCTGCAAGCCTTTGATAGGTGCAGAAAATTGTACTTATATTAAGAACTATAATCCCCCAAAGATTTTTCTAAAATAAACCACTGGCAAACAATTATGACTATATCTGAAGAAGACTGGACAGCTTAACGCCACTAGCACATCCCCTGTACGTTCACCACCTGCCTCTTCTGAGTAGTGTGACCTTAAATACAAGCCTAGAGGTGGAAGGAAACCCTAGGGCTAATATGGTAAGTGGTGTGTTCTTTGGGATAGAATACAGGTCAGTTAACATTTTCCCAATAGGAGAGATTTTAAATGATGAAGAATTTTCCCCTTTAAGGACAGAGGGCTGGAGAAGCAGTTCAGTGGTACAGAACTTGCCAAGCATGCGGGAAACCCTGGGTTTGATCCACAACAGTGCAAACAAAACCAAAAATTAAATAAAATAAAGTAAAATAAAAAGAAACTAAATGGAAATAAATGTTTACTGAGTAAGTTTTATAAAATTAGCCTAAGTAAAAAGAGTGGCTTATATTCATAAAATTGTGATAAAATATTTGATGTAAAAACCAATGTTCAAACTAAGTGTTTATTGCAGCAATGAAGACAAAAAACGTTGAACAAGTTTGCAAGCCAGAAACTCCACATGTTCCAATGCAAATAGCCCAACAAAAGCCTACTCTGTCTAACTGAAGGGCCGCACAAAGGGCAGCATAACTAGATAGAAAACTTTTCAATAAACCGCTTCCTACTCTAGCTGGACATCACAGGAAGAACAGCAACCCCACTGCATTCATTCCAGCAAAGAGTCAGTAAAGATTCTAGATTTCCTCCCTTGCAAGGCTCTAAGGATGTGCTACAGTACCCCTGCAGAGAAGCTGAAGGAAGGGGTCAGATATTTTACTATTGTGAAGTAGTACAAGTCCTCACTCCCCCATGGTGTCAACAGAGATCACTGGAGAATCAAATTTCCCACCTCCAGTCGCACTGAAGCAGCATTGCTCCTCTCCCTGCCACTGAAAGGTATCTTTTTTTTTTTTTTTTGCAGTACCAGGGATCAAACTCAGAACTTTGTCATGTCAGGCAGGTGCTTATACCACTGAGCTAAATCCCCAGCCCTGAAAGCTATCTAAAACAAATGTTTTAAGCAATATACAGAATCTAATAGCATTCCAGGTTTCTACTGAAAATCATCCTTGTCTAGAAATGGAAAAATTTCAAACTGAATGAGAAAAGAAGCCAATACTGTGTATATAAAAAAATTAAAATACATAAAGATTTTAATATTGCCTTAATAAAAGTGCTTTAAAAATATATAATCAGAAATGTACCAGAGAATAAAGAGAAATCTCCCCTATCAAAACAAACAAGCCAAAAAATTTCAGCAAACAAATAGGAGACAAAAAACTTAAGTGAGGTCAAAATTTTAAAACTAAAAACTCTAACAACTGAAATAAAAACTTAAGTGGGATCAAGGATGGAAAGGCAGGAACATTAGAAAGAATAAATAGACTAGAAGAGAAAACTCTAGAAATTCCACAATCTGAGTACCAGAGAGAAAGTAGCCAAGTAAAATAAAATAATGAAGACAGCCTCCTGAGTTGTGGAGCTACAACAAAGGGTCCCATATTCACACCCCTAGAAGGACAGGAGGGGAAACGGCAAGGCTAAAATGTGCTCATAGAAAAAGTAGCTGAAACTTATCAAGTTTAGCAAATGTATGTGATACTGTTTCAAAGAGCAAAGTGAACCCCAAACATGATATTCACAGAAGTCCATTTTAAACTGACTAGTAATTAAACTTCTAGGAAAAGAGAAAAGCATTCAGAGAAAAAGCAATACTTTAATTACAAGGTAAGTAGTCAAATGGCAGCAGAACCTATAGAGATCAGAGGAAAATGGTACAATATTTTTCAAGTGCTAGAAAACATCTATGTCCAGCAAAAATATCTTAGAGAAAGGCAAATGAAGTTTTACCATGAAAAAAAATTAAATAGGCTTACCACTAGCAGTCCTATCCTTTAAAAATGAATAAATAAAATTTATAAAATAGAAAAGAAACTATAAAATAAGAAAGTATGGGGCAACTAGAAGAAAGAACATGTTATGCAAAAGTATGAGTAAATACGAGAAATTATGCTTCTTAAATTTTGTGGAAGTTTGCCGCACAGTTGAAAGAAAAATCATAATGGTGCTTGACACGGTTCTAAATTCAGGCAGATGAGAAAAATTAAGACAACTTTAAGTGGGAATGTTAATGAATAATAAAGTTAAATAAGATTTCTATATTTCACTCAAAATGTTGAAATCACAAACGAGTAGATTACACTGTTATGTATACATTGTGTAACATCCAGAGAAATTACCATCTAAGGAAATGCACTTAAAAACATAAATAAGAAGTGGTAAGGAAGATGGCGACCAGGTGAGCAGCAAAGGAGGGATCCTCCCTGATAGAGACCCCCAGCTTGAGACAGGCTTGGTGAGCGCAAATGCCGGGACCTCGGCTGGGAAGTTCAAACTGAATGTGTTTCTCTGCGCTGCCGGAGGAGACGCGGCAGGGTGGCCCAAATTGCTGTGGTGAGAAGCAGGGAAGCCCGGAGCGCTGGGCACCAGAGACACTTGGCGCGGTGGACAGGTGGCAGCTTGGCTGGGTCCGAGCGCCTTAGGGGCGCAGGCAGCTCGGTACCTCCCGCCTACCAACCTTGTGAGGCTCGCCAGCAACTGCGGCAAAAAATCAGCTTATTAGCGGCTGCAGCGCAGGGCAGTCTCGAAACCCATGCTCCTAGGACAGGCTGTGTAAATCCAAGCGCCGAACCAGGATCCCACTCTGGTCCTGGCCCCCGCAGCCAAGGCCCTCAGCGGCCTGCAGTCCGTGGCCGAGGTGGTGTGAGGAGCACAGAGGGGTGGAGCATCCCACTCCCTCCCCCAGACCTGCAGAGCGGAAGGAAACAGTAGCGGCGGGGAGCGGCGGATTGCGCGCATAGCACAAAAAATTGGCACTTTGGAATCTTTCTGCCTGCACGGATTCCAAAACTGGTGAGCCATCTGCGTGCCGCGACTGGATCACCAAGTGGGGGAGGAGATCCGTTCCCATGCCTGCAGGGAACCCTGGGAGGGTGGGGGATCGGTTTTACATGCCCCACCCAGGTCTCTCGGTAGGGAGAAGCTCACCCCACAAACCAGCATCTGAGCAGCCTTTTAAGCGGAACTCTCAACAGAAAGCCTACAGGACATTCTCCCGAAGAGAAGGAGTCATTGGAGCAGCCTTTGCAACAGACCTTTGCCTGGTGAACTGCCTGGGTAATTTATTGCTCAATATTTTGAATCTGATACCCGAAAATGGGAAGACAGAAGAACAAAATGCAGTCTCAGAACTCAACCCCACCCAGAACAAGTCCTGGATGCGAGGATACAGGGGAACTAGGAAGCCACATACCTGCAAGTTCTGAAACGATTGCATCGGAAATAAAGAAACAACTCCATCAGGCCATAGAAAAGCTTAAAGCAGAAATAAGCCACATACCTGCAATGATCTATCAGACAAAAAATGAACTGAAAGCTATAATGGAAGAAATGTTCCGTACACATAGAGAAGAAATAGATAAAAGATTAGAAGAAAATAGGAAACAAATGGAAACGTTACAAGAGCAATTTAGGAATGAATTACCAAGAATGAAACAGGTCCAAAGAGATTGCCAGGATTTGAAAACTTCCATTGAAAGCTTGCAAAACCGCTTAAATGAAACCGAAGATAGAATTTCAGACCTTGAAGACAGCATGGCAGCTTATGAGCATGAAAGGAAGGATCTCATGAAATCATCAAAGACCCAAGAAAAATCAATCCAACAGCTGCAAGATGAGACAAAGCGAAATAATATTTGAGTAATAGGAGTGAGTGAAACAGCAGGAGACAGCACAAATGATATAAAAAGAATATTTGCTGAAATAATAGCAGAAAATTTCCCAAACAAGGTAAAAGATGCTGAAGTACAGTTAATCGAGGCATATAGAATCTCAACGAGCTATAATCCAAAGAAAACCACACACAGACACATAATAGTCATGATCCCAGATATCCAGCAAAAGAACACAATATTAAAAGCTGCTAGAGAAAAGAAACAGATAACCTATAAAGGAAAGCCCATCAGAATCACAGCAGACTTCTCAACGGAAATCATGAAATCAAGAAGAGCTTGGAGAGAGATATTACAGATTCTGACACAAAACACCTTCAAACACAGACTGATGTATCCTGCAAAACTATCCTTCAAATTCAATGGAGAAATAAAGTATTTCCACGACAAAGAACAACTGAAGAACTTCATGAGTGCCAAACCAGCATTGCAAAAAGCACTAAAAGATATTCTAGACAGAGAAAAAAGAGACCACAATCCCAAGACCAATGATAGAAATAACCCCCTAAACAGAACAAGAAAGTAAACAGTCAGCAAAAGAAGGAAAACAACAACAAGTAAATAACATGACTAGAATAAGCCAACATATAACCATTAATGTAAATGGCCTCAATTCACAAGTCAAAAGGAAAAGATTGGAAGAGTGGATTAAGGAACACAATCCGATATGCTATATACAGGAAACACATTTTACTCAAAAGGAAATCCACAGGTTGAAAGTTAAAGGTTGGAAAACAATTCTCCATGCAACAGGTCCCCAGAAAAAAGCAGGGGTAGCTATTATCTTTGCAGACAACATAAACTTCAAACCAAAAACAATCAAAAGAGATAAAGAAGGCCATTACATACTAGTTATGGGAAAGCTGCAAGAGGAAGAGGTAACGATCCTAAACATTTATGCACCAAACAATGGAGCACCTAACTTTACAAGTCAAATCTTAACAGACGTGAAAAATCAAATAACTAATAACACTATTGTAATAGGGGACCTAAACAGCCCTCTGACGCAAAGAGACAGGTCAACTGGACAGAAACTCAGCAAAGAAATAACAGACCTGAACCAAAAGTGTGAACAAATGGACTTAGTAGATGTATACAGAGTGTTCCACTCCACAACATCAGAATACACATTTTTCTCAGCTGCACATGGGTCTTTCTCTAAAATAGACCACATTCTAGCCCAAAGAGCATATCTATCTAAATGCAAAAGAACGGAAATTGTCCCATGCATATTATTGGAAAACAGTGCAATGAAATTGGAAATTAATGACAAAGAGAACTCCAAAAACTGCATAAACACTTGGAAACTAGAAAACAACCTCCTGAATAACCAATGGGTCATACAAGAAGTAAAAGAAGAAATTAAAAAATACCTACAAATAAATGAAAACGCAAGTACAACCTACTGGAATCTGTGGGATGCAATGAAAGCAGTCCTCAGAGGGAAATTTATAGCAATGAACTCATATACAAAGAAACAGAAAGAGAGCAAATAAATAGCCTAATGCTACACCTCAAACTCTTAGAAAAAGAGCAACAAACCAAACCAAAAGCCCAAGAGGGAGGAGATTATAAAACTCAGGGCAGAAATTAATGGAATTGGGATGAAGAAAACTCTACAAAAAATTAGTGAATCAAAGAGATGGTTCTTCCAAAGAATAAATAAAATTGATAAACCCCTAGCCAACCTTATCAAAAAAGAAGGGAAAGAACTCAAATTCATGCAATAAGGAATGAAAAGGATGAAGTCACTACAGATCCAAAAGAAATACAAAAGATCATTAACACCTACTTTAAAAATCTTTACTCCCATAGGATAGAAAATACAGAAGAAATGGACAGATTCTTAGAAAGGTACAAATTACCAAAATTGAATCAGGAAGACATAAAAATCCTGAACCACCCAATATCAATTAATGAGATTGAAAACATTATTAAAAACTTACCAACAAAGAAAAGCCCAGGCCCTGATGGATTCATAGCAGAATTCTATAAAACATTCAGAGAAGATTTAATGCCAACACTCCTCAAACACTTCAATGAAATCGAAAAGGAAGCAACTCTCCCCAACACATTTCTGGAGGCAAGTATTATACTGATACCAAAACCAGAGAGGGACCCAACTAAGAAAGAGAACTGTAGGCCAATATCTCTAATGAACATATATGCAAAGATACTCAACAAAATATTGGCAAATAGATTACCGTGAATCATAAGGAAAATTATACACCACAACCAGGTAGAATTCATTCCAGGAATGCAGGGATGGTTCAATATTCACAAATCAAAAAAAGTAATACATTATATTAATACAGTCAAAGACAAAAACCACATAATCATCTCAATAGATGCAGAAAAGGCTTTCAATAAAGTCCAACATGCATTCATGTTAAAAACCTTAGAAAAAATAGGAATAGATGGCCTCTACCTAAATCTGATCAAAGCCATCTATGACAAACCAATAGCCAACATCATACTAAATGGACATAAACTGAAAACTTTCACTTTAAAGTCAGGAACAAGACAAGGATGTCCATTGTCACCACTCCTATTCAACATAGTTCTGGAAGCACTAGCCAGAGCAATCAGACAAGAGAGAGAAATAAAAGGAATAAGGATAGGAAAGGAAGAAGTCAAACTATCACTATTTGC